>JAPQNM010000352.1:0-22500 GCA_029783475.1 Metacarcinus magister
AATTAGATCAAGTGTGTTATGTCTGTATGTAATCAGTTACTAGGCAGGTTTGATATACTTGAGGCTTTCCTCACTACTTTTCCACTCCTTATATGGATGAAAGCTACTCGCTTGACCTTAGCGACAGGGGGTGAGTATCCATCCGCGAGGGGGAGGAAAGTATATTAATTTACCAGTACATTCTCCGAATGTAGGTAGACAGGAGACTTCATCCACACATGTGTATATCATTCAGGACATCACCTATCATCATTCTTTATTATTTCCATTCTATTTTAATGTAATAGATTATATGCTAATGGCATACTGGTTAGCCGCGCCCCAGCCGCCAGGCGGAAACGCTGAGCAAACCACATCACTCAAGCTACATCCAGATTTGGAGGAGGGCGCGGCTGCTCCTTCGCTTGACGTCACCAGACTCACCTTTCAAGATTCAAAGGAGACATCCATCTGAGTGTTGGTGTAGTCGACATTACTTCAACAACAGTGTTCGAGCCCATTGTGATTAAGTAACTTCATTGTACAAACCATTTTACTTTGCTAATTAATATAGTAGTAAAAACCATTACACACTTTTAATTCCCCGCACACTACTCTTCCCAAGAGAGAGAGAGAGAGAGAACAAATAACCACTATTACCAGCTACCAAAGGTAAGCAGCTTCACACGAGACAATTATTACAAATTAATAAAAATTATAGTCCCAGACATCAGTCTGTTCAAAAGGACTATACATGATGGTGGCAGCGGTTCGGATGAATACTTAAAACAGTGTCCCTCTTCACAATAACACTTTCAGTGTTAAAAACAAGTATATTTCGTGTGAAAATTCTGTCTGTGTGCGCGTGGAGCAAAGTGGGTGGGTTGCAGAGGCGGCTGATTCAGGTATCAGGGTGCGTGGTGAGGAGAGCCAGCGACCAACACAGTCGTGTCAGCAGTTTCGAAGCACAACATACCAGCCAAAGTACCTACCTCACTCCTCACCTTCAAATGTGAGTCATCTTCACTACTAGAATGATAGTCTAGAATTAGCTATCACAGGAGAGAAAGTGACTGGTTATGACAAGATAAAAAGTGTTATTGAGTATATAGTCTTGTCGACGGGTTGACAGCGAGATTGTACTCAGATTAACACACATTAACCAGAACACCTGTTTGTGAAGACAACACTTCTACCAGCTTAACAGAGAAGCCTGGTAGAGATAAGAATAATTCTCATTTCGAAGGATTTCGAAGATATCAAAGGCAGTAGACGACAAGAGTGTGAGCAAGAGGAGCAGCGAGGAGTCTTCCCAGCCCGGCTACATTCTACAGGAGACGACTGCAGAAGATTGCAGCGTCAGCGACGTGGACGTCATCCAAGTCACAAGCCATAATACTATGTATTTTAAAACAGTGATTACAACATTTAGCTAACACTACAGTTACATTAACTCAAAGTGTACACGTTACAACACAGTGGGGGACCTTATAATCCAATTTTAAAATAGCTCATTTCCCATATAATCCCATTTTCTGTTTTGGAAAGTTTTGGAGGTCATACTATATTTTCAATGAATAACATTTTATTGAAGTGAAGTTTGAAATATTTTTACTCATGATATAACATTTAATTGTCTAATTTTCATTGTTTTCATCAATTGATACCTTTTTTTTGCTTTATTGGTGATTGCTAATGGACGAAGGGAACAGTGAGTTGACAAAAATTTACTAGGGAAATTCAGTCAGAGGAAGAAGAGCTCGAAGTTCAACAACAAAGGCAGCAACACGTGGTTGTGGAGTCAGAAGTTACCGTGGCAGCCGAGACTTTGGGGGAAAAGGCAAATTTCCTTGATAATTCAAATTTGTTAATTGCCGGGCGGAAGCTTTTTATTGATTCACATCAACACGGCTCACCGGAAGTTTCTGATTTATTTGTGTTGAGAAGCGATAAGAGATATTTTACCAAATCCAAACTACCAGAAGGGTGTCTGCAGTTGTATGAACACAAGGAATCCGAAGCTACACCTAGTTGGGCTGAGGAAGTAGATATGATGAGTCAGAATGATGTTAGCCTCCCTCAGGGGAGTAATGTTTCTCAACCCGGGACAGGTGGCCCAGGCACTTATGGGCGCCGCCTGCAGTAAAAATCCTACCTACAGTGGCTTCGGTTAGGAAGTTTACCGAGGAAGAAGACGGCTACTCAGCGCGTACATTCATCAACGTTTGTGAGGATGTAATGCGTACTTTGGCATCATACATAATGCGGATAGAATTTCTTTTGTGCGGGCGCGTATTGCACCAGAGTCGCGTGCCATGCAGCTAATGGAAGGGACCGCATTATGCACCGAGAAAATTGGTATTGATTGGGATAAATTCAAAACCAACTTTATCAATATCTTTTGTGTTTCCGCAGAGACCACATTACTTAAACAAGTAATACATGCGGTGGACAATTAGCTTTAAATTGGGAAAGTAAAGACATGTGGTCAGGCACCATACCCGCTAATGCTTTGACACAGGGTTGTGTACGAGTCCTTCGAGAAGGAAACTGATTAACTCAGCCAGCAACATATTAGCGTATATATCTAACAAGCTTCTTATAATTACTTTTCTACTTTTCCCATGTTTCACCGCGCGTAAGACAGCGGCGTCGTCGATGAAGTTCAAGCCCCAGGATATTGGTGGACTTAGTTTCATCGATCATAGCAAGCTAGGGGAGAGTGGTCAAAGTGGTCTTCATTCTGTAGCCGGGGTGACTGCAGACGAGGACTCATCACCCTCTCACAACTTAGCAGCTGCGCCTCAGTCATCTGATGTTTCTAGGGTGGTCAAACATCCAAGTCTTCTTGTAATTATTGCAAGGAATAGGACACCTTGAGCGGCACGTGTCTTAAAAAGAGCAACATGCTCAAAAATCACAACATCAAAGCCAAGAGTAGAAGGAAATTTCCTTCCGTACGCCCTAAGACTTTCTCTTCGCCAACGTGGGAGCGGATTGCAAAGACTGTTCCTGACCGCAATCGTCCGACTCTACATTCGCGAGTAGGTCACACGGAGCTCATGCAGCACCGGGGAAACACTACTCTATTGTGCTTTACATGACCACTGACAATCATGACACTGACCACTGCTACAGCCTCAAGCCATGCGCGAGGGGCGGCAGTAAGGCGCGCTGACGAGACTTACCCGTCGGGGAAGCCGCAGCGCAGACACAAAAGATTTCCAAGTTAGTAGGTCGAAGTACAGAAATACAGGCACCACAGACAAGACTGTATACGAGAGCATTGTGGCGGCCTGTAGTCAAAAAGACCGTAATTGCATACCGACCCAGGTCAGTCCGAAGCAAAAATTTCCCTGGCTGTAGACACAGCCGCCGCCGTGAGTGTGTGCTCTCAAGTAAGCATATGAGATAATCAGCGAATTCTCGCGGTGGGCGTTGGCCGTTACGCCAAAGTGACTTACAATTGCAGGGAGTTACAGAGTCGAGTTACAGATATTAGGGAAAGTTTCTCTTCCTGTAGTAATCCTGAAGGGGACACCTGCGACACGTTTAGATTTTTATGTCGTCAACAATTTTCATCTTCCAGTCGATTGATTATTGGGATTAGAGAGCTCTGAAGTCAAATCCATTCACAATAGAACCGGGTAGAAATTATGTCACTTATCAGGAAAGGACATAAAGGCAATGCCTGAGCCAAAGGCTCTTGCTTCTTTGAATAATAGATCGCGTTTCACGAGAAGAAGAGAACAATCGTGGGCAATACAAGAGACTCTTCGCGAGCGATAAATTCAGTTATGTGACACGGGACAACCATGATCCTTTCGCGAATTGGAAGATAGCGAAAGTCACGGTAGTGGGGAATCATGAATTCCTGATCGAGTAGCTATGCACGTCCCGGTGACGGTGCCACACGCGCCCGTCGGTAGTGAAATTATTCTAGGTGGAGATTGCAAGTTACAGCGACTAGTATTAGAAGCTACTCTTTCCACCGTACGAGAAAATCATCTTACATCTGCCTTAGTGGTAAACACCACTGGCGGATCATACGCATTAAACATGGAGTCTATCTAGGGATGGTTTGTTGTATGACAAGCCGGTAGTACCCGAGCCTCTAGAACTTCCTACGACTTGCATCGCTGCGGTACATTCCTCCGATGACACCGAACTGGGTCAGGTACCAACCCTAAGTTCGCTTGTCAACGTTGTGGATTATCCGGAGTCGAAGCGTCCGTTGTTAGAGCTACTTGAGCAGTACCGCGATGTTATTGCACTGCCAGGTGAACCCCTAGGTGCCACACATAGAGCTGAACACCAAATCAAGCTCAAACCATGTACTAAACCTGTGTACATACCTGCATATCGATTGCCCCACAGTCAACGGACTGTTGTAGAAGAGCAAATTGAGGACATGATGGCGCAGGGAGTGATTGAGCATTCTTCATCACCCTGACAGTCCTTTGTTCCTTGTCCTCGAAAAAGGATGGAACTTTTCGTCCAGTGATTGACTTTCGAAAGGTCAATGCAGTCACTGAGGATGATCGATATCCTTTGCCGGTCCTCAGCGACTTGCTAATGTCATTAGGGGAAAATAACAAATATTTTTCTAGCCTGGATCTGCTGTCAGGATATTGGCAGGTGCCCATGGAGGAACGCTCCCGCGAAGTAACGGCATTCAGTACGCCGAAGGGGCACTATCAATGGCTGATAATGCCCTTTCGACTTAAGTCGGCGCCCTTGACGTTCCAAAGGATGATAAACACGTTATTCGCTGACATGTTAGGCGGATCCTTGTGTGCGTATCTTGATGATCTGATCATCTGCAGTAAAAGCGCGAATGTCCACCTTGAAACTCTGCAAAAGTGTTGCAGCGATTGCAAGCAGCAGCCTTACAGTTAAACTAGCCAAATGCGAGTTTATGAAAGCTAGAGTTACTTTCTTAGGACACGTAGTCGATGGACAAGGCATCCATACTATGGATGATAAGGTAAGAGCAGTTAAAAACTTTCCCCAGCCACGTTCGGTTGAAAATGTGAGGTCATTACTCGGGCTAGCGGGATATTACCGTCCTTTCATCCTTTCATTCGCTAAGATCGCACAACCATTACTCAACTTATCAAGAAAGAAGTCAAATTTGTTTGGGATACTCCCAGGAGCGCAGCTTCCAGGAGCTGAAAGATGCTTAACCAACGCACCGGTATTGGCATTCCCAAATTTCAAAGCACCCTTTGAACTTTACACTGACGCTTCAGGATTGGAGTCGGGTCAGTATTGATGCAAAAGGATGACAGAGGAAAGAGCCGCGTAATAGCATTTGCGAGTAGGGCTCTCAACAAGCAGAGGCTAATTATTCGGTCACACATCAGGAAACACTTGGCCGTCGTATGGGCACTAAACATTTTAAAGATTTAATTTTCGGATATCCAGTAACAGTGTTTACCGATCATGCAGCCATCACTGAGCTATTTAGGAAGAAATTTACGTGGGAAGGCTTTGCGAGATGGTACCTAACTATTCAGGAGTTTTGCGTCGGAGTTTAAGTATTTACCTGTTCGCGCAAATGTGGTAGCGGACGCGTTTGTCGCGAAATATGACGATTAATGCGATCACACAAACTGCTCCAATTGCAAACTTTACCTTGCAGACTTTAGGCGCGGAACAACGCAAACATGCGATTTGGGGGTAGATGATTTACGCCCTAGAGTCAGGAGATGAGGTTTCCTTACCATATCTACATGTGCCTAGGAGGGAGTTTTCTCTATCCGAGGAAAGATATTGCGTCGTTGCACCACACAACCCGGATCGGTTGATAGATGGGTTATCCCTGAGTCGATGTACCCACCCCTTTTACAGTTAAATCATAATCATCCAACGCCGGGCACCCTGGTCGTGACAAAACACTAAAACAATACGCATTATGGTTGATGTAGAATACTATATAGCACAATGTTTCACTTGTGCACAGCACAAGGGTACTGTCCGTGGTCCCGCATCATGCTACAGTACCCACCACTCGAGCAACCCTGGACGTGGTTGCGATAGATCTTCTACAACTTCCAATGAGTCACGAGGGATCTCGGTACTTACTAGTCATGGTTTATCACTTTAGTAGGTACGTTTGTTCTAGCTCCGGTACCAGACAATCAACAGCAGCCATCGCACATGCTCTGATTACACATTTATGAGTCCTTTTACGACCCCAAGGGTCATACTATCCGACACTGGATTGGAATTTCGAAACTCTCTACTTGCAGAACTTGCATGCAATTTGGCATTAAGCAGACGTTTTACGGTAGCTTATCATCCCAGCTCGAACGGTTTGGTAGAACGAGCCACCGAAAATACTTGAGGCGCTCAGACCAGTCGTAGGGACTCTTTACGACGATAGGGAGGACTGGATCCCCCAGATAGGAGCGTGTATAAGCAGTTCAGTATGCGAGTCAACCGGGAAAGCTCCACATTATATACTTTATGGGGTAGACAAGAGTTACCCTATGATTTACTCACAGCGCCTCCGCGGCCCTCATACAATATTGATGATTATGCGAAAAATCATATTATACTTTCGCGAAAATACATCAAACAGTTCGCAAAAATCTTCAGGCATCACGTGCCGAGATGATATTGCAACAACACAAGCGTGCAATCCCAGTAGTCCATTAAGGTAGTGACGCTGTAATGGTTCAAGTACCCGAAGGAATTCTAACTTGCTCCTAAGTTTGTTGGACCACGCTTGATGGTGGAGAGAACATGGCAATAAGTTTTGAGGTTCTTGATCCTTTCCTTCAGACATTGAATGTGATTCATAGCGAAAGAAAACCCGTGTAGCGGTTCCTCAGTTAGCAGCATGTGCTCAATTGCCGAAAACCTACTCACCAACTACCTACCTCCTGCTTCAGTACCAACACATACGTATAATTTGCGAGCAAAGACGTTGGTTTTAACATCTTTGCAGATATGTTGTGGGTGTTCTCATGCATGGCCGTGTGGTTGTCCCTCAAACGCTTTACCGGACCATTTGAAGCCAGGTGCCCTGTCATCTCCTATAGGAAGGGTAACACTAGTAAAGGATGTCATCCTAGTCAAATACTTGCATCAATCAATTATCACTGTTCCAACTGAGTTAAAAACAGTCTCGGTCCATCTTACCGAAGCTATTACCAGCTACGATAGAAGTGAACCAGAAGGCTCATACTTCATCTCATTTACATGCCAAAAATATTTTGTTTGTTGAAAAGTAGGCTTTCTTTTCTCCAACTTCCATTGACGATTCAATGCATGACTTTAACAGCATCCAGTGCATGCCAGATCAAAAGGGGATTAGTTGATGATCTAGCAGAGACTCTCAGTTTCTCTTGGCACGGCCATGGATAGTGATGTGCAGGATTTGCGTAGTCACTATAATACGCTTGTATCAGGGGCTTCAGCAAATAGAAGGGTCATTATTTGAACAGTAAGCGGGTAGCTACTCTTCAGTCTAATGTCAAGATTTACTTGAGCATACTAATACTCTCCGTGAGATGCTAAATAGTGCTATTAAGCGCATAGCTCAGATAACAATTTTTTGTTACCGACCAAACTCTTCTGGTGCTAGAGACCTCCGTCCGCGCCGATCTAGCCAGAAATTCTGATTTAATTCGAGACTTAATTTATGCTGCAGCCGGAAGAGTCACTACTTCTCTTCTTCCCGTAACTGATTACAGCGAGCTCTCGAGATAGGACGTTCCTTATATAATGCGCAACCACTATTTACAGGTGATACATACAGTACTATTACCCTTTGCTGGAGGCAGTCCTCACTATGGAGCCATACTTATCCATATCCCTCTTAAGTCGGATGAGTCTTTTCTTGCTTTTTGAGTTGATAGCCTTCCCTTTTCAGTTAACAATTCAGTGTTTGACGTTAGACTACCGTCGGCTTTGGTATTGGTAGCTGAGGATTTCTCTGTATATGCAACTGCACAAGTTTAGCTCATTTTGCAGTTTCGTCATACTCAAATTTGCATCATTGCGCAGCCTCACAATTTGCGTATTTCCCCATAACGGAGCATGTATGCTAGTGGTTTTGACTCACACAACTGCGACAGAACGCTTGCTCTATGTCCTTACAAACATGTGGTGCCAAATCACATGTATCATCAGACATTTCATGGTTTTCATTACTTTTTCTTTCACAAGCCTCTATTAGTCGGCGTCATTTGTCAGGACTCCACGTTGTATCAGCGGATACAGGGTCATTTTGCCGTAGAGGATACTTGTCGAGTAAAGTCAGAAATTTAACCACTTTTCCTACTCGAGTACATTTAGCGTTCACGGCAAACGTAACGACTAAGCAAATCTATCCACTCAACATATTGAAGAATATTACATTTGATAGACTTTCTTATGTAACAAATTCACTTCAGGAAATGTCATTTTCTAACCATTCTGAGTTTACTGCAGTTTTTGGAGGAGTCCCTTCCTGCGTACCTAAACGCTGATATTTTATCCATTCTGTTAATTCCAATTCTAATAATCATTGCAATTTTAATTCCATTGCTCAGCTGTGTTAGAAAAGCTCTTTCTTTATATAAACGTTGCGAATTGCACACAAAAAACCCAGCAACGAGCAACGGTGGTTTAATCCTTGTGATGAGTCAAAGATGTCAGCGATATTGAGCAAATAGTGCTGTTATGCAGATATGTGAACTCTGCTGGGCCACAGGAAGAAATCATTGAGGTAATACCGCTTAAGGCCAGACACTGGGGGAGGACATCTGTGAAGCTGGTGTGGATTGTTTAAAAAACAAAGAAATACACAACTCACCTGGTGTCAGTGAGTACTGATGGGGCACCAGTAATGACAGGAGCACAGCGGGGGTTTGTGACTTTACTTCAGAAGTCGCTGATAGAAAGCTGCTGAGATTTCACTGCATCCTACATCAAAAGGCATTGTGCACTTAACATTTCCTCCGGAGTGCACAGAAGTTATGAATCTTGTCCATTCGGATGGTGAACAAATAATGGCACAAGGATTAAACCACCGACAGTTCCGTTCATTATTAGATGAAGTTGAGAGCACATATGCTGATCTCTGGCTGCACACAAAGTTCGGTGGCTGTCCCGAGGGGAGGTACTGAACGGTTTGCTGTGTGTTTGAGGCACATAAAAACTTTCTGGAAAGCAAGGGTTAACCTTTACTGAGCTGATCGGCCAGATTGGTTGGAAAAGCTGCATTTCATGGTGGATATGACAGCGCACCTTAACACGCTGAACAAAGAATGCAGGGAAAAGGAAACCAGCCCTGCAGATGCTAGAAGAGGTTTTGGCGTTGAGCGCAAGATGACTGTTTGTCAGAGATGTACAGAGAGGTACGCTGCTTCACTCTCTTTTTGAGAGTTCAAAGAAGCACACAATCAGATAATTATGAGTATTTTATTTGTGCCATCATCGCAATGGAAACTGTGTTTCAGAAAGATTCCGTGATTTTAGGGAGGAAAAAAACCACATTATCCTTCCCCATCACTCCTTTGAATGTCGATCCATTGCTGTTGAACATGACTGCATTTACAGCAGTAGTCAGCCTGATTTTGAGCTCGAACTGGCCGACATAGCTGACAAAGACGTGTGGTGTCTAAGCTCAGAAGCTTGGCAGATGATCTTGAAGATGTTGCTCGTCAGAAGGCCATTCTTGCTCAGATCACAAATGGAGTGACATTAAAAACCTTCCCACACCGGACAAACTTGTGTTTCGATACATGGAATACCATTCCCGACACTTATATGACATGAAAAAGTATGCATTTGGAGTCCTGTGCGATCTTTGGATCCACATACTTGTGCGAGCAGGTTTTTTTCATCATGACTACATCAAAATAAACATCGCTCGCGCCTCACAGATGCGAGCTTGCAATCCTGCATAAAAATCAAAGTGACGTCTTACACCCTGATATGATACGCTGTGCAGTGAGTTCAGGCGCAGAATCACATTAACCAGATAAAAGAAAAATTTATGAGCTATTATTTAGAAAATATATATATTTTATATCAGACTTGAACTGATGTAGTTGTGTTTAATTTCAAGTTGACAGTTGACTTGTGTACGCCACGTGAGGAAATTAAGAAACTGAATAAATATTAATCAAAATAACATAAAGTGGCATTTCTTGTTTGCCCTTCATGCTGCAGCTGTATAGATTTTACAATGTCGGTGCATGAAAATTTCTTTTAAGTTAAAAAAAAACTAAGCAAGGGAAGGACTCAAATAGCCTGCATTTAATATTTCAGTTGAAAAAAATATATAAATGCAAATGTCTATTCAGAGTTCAAAAGAAGTTGGTGTTTTGCGTTGTTAAAATGGAAAATAAAGTCAGTTGTTTTCTGTTTATATATTACTAATTTCATAAAAGCACACACTATAGTTTCTCATATTGAAGCATAACTTTAAGGAAACTATATATGTAGTGTTACCTTCAATTTAGTGATCCAATAGGTTTTGTGTTCAAAGTGACTTTTACTTTCGTGGGAACGGGCCCAAATGACCTCTTTTAAATGCTAAAGGTTGCCGACCCTGGTGTAGGAGGAGGATTTCATGTTGCCCAATTGCTTTGATCTCTTGATGTTTTATTGTTAGAGTAAGCCAGTCAAAGATAAAATCTTCACATATGAAATTAGGATAAGTATGATGGCGATTGGTATTAAACATTTAAGGACTGAGGATTGGTTATTTTAAGGATGGGGGTTACATAAAAAGTATTTCAATTGCTGGGTCATGAAATTGTGTGAGAGCGAGGCATTAACTATGGAGCAGTGAGAGTAGTTAGTTCTGGGGCCAATTCTTTATAATTTTGGTGGGCTAAGTCAGTTGGCGTAGTGGTTCTGTTTAGTTTAAGTTTGCGTATCCTAGTGATAACATCAACTTCCTGGACAATGGGGGTTGGGGAAGAGGAAGGAAGGTAAAAGAGTGGGTTCAGGAGGGTGAGATTTTGTACAGATAGTGGCGAATGAGAGTTAATCTGCTCTGCTGCGAGTGAGGGAGAAGTGAGAGGTGCAAGGTAGATGAGGAAGAGTGTTTATTTAGCTACAGAAAGCTTGAAATTTGGATACCACTGCCTGTTGTTGGCCTTCTTGAGGTAGCGAATTTTTTCTGGTAGAAGGTCTTTTTTGTGGCCTTAGTCTTGCTAATGACTGAGTTCCCAACTCTCTTGTCTAGGGCAGGATTGAGGTGGCCCTGTTCCTTTGACAGATGAGTCTTTAATCTGGGGCGTCATCCAAGGGACGTCTGATGGGTGCACTTGGAAGGTGAGGAAGTAGTGGTGAAAGGTGTGGTGGTCGTGCCCGTAAAGTTACATCATTTGGTGTGCACGTCTTTAACAGCTGTCACCTCGGTCCAAGGATGTTGCAGCAGTACTACTAAAACTCACTCATGGCAGAGTCTGGCATGAGCCTGTAGGTTTTGTGATAGCTGCCTTGATACTGAGGTGGTAGATGCCGAGGTCCATAGGATGGTGAGGTGAGTGGTTTCGACCCAGTGGGGAGCGCTCTGCAGGCAGTACTACTGGCCAGGTCAGTGATGATAAGGTCGAGGCTGTTTTGATAATGGATGGGAAGGACATGACCTGAATGAGAATGTAGGATGTCACTAGCGTCCAGTGGTTGAAATCCCCGCAGATAACAACTTGGCAGCAGGGAATCTCACTCATAGGCATCAGCATGTCAATGATGTGTTGATGAGGAGTTGTGCAGAGTTATTTATGTGACACTTGTACTGGATTCACTCAAATATGTTAATGCAGAAAAATCGTGTAAGGACAAATAAACTTTACACAATCAGAATGATGATTCACCACTTTGCGACCGATTAGTTATTTACTCACCCTTGATCTGCAGTAAAATCTTGAAATAATATCTGGATGGAAAGTCATATTTGATGTGTAGAGCCAGTTGATATTCACATCTCCATCACGACAATACTGACAACGGCTGTACACCGAAACTCGATGGTATTGTGCTGCAAGAAGAATTATATTAACTGTATGCCACAGATAAATCTAGAATTTCTTTATAATTAAGTATATACAAATTGTTTGACTGCAACTGGAACTAACGGCGTTGTATGAAGTATTTCTTGTTTTGATAGTCAAGTTTAGAAAGTAGTCAATACGACGTCGTTTGGTGGGGGTTTCATGAAGAGCAATGTAGATTACATGGGCGTTGTTCCGGAAACTCGGTGAAGGAGGACTCCTTCTATATGTTTTCTTGTCGCCTACAATCACCACTAGTGTCTCAGGCATTTTCCACATCCGGTCTGTTCCAACTTCCTGGACAGAAGAGTCGCTCCAGTATAATTAGCATGACATATACAAGCACATATATAAATAAATAACACACACACACACACACACCACCACACACCCACACACACACACACACACACACACACCACACACACACACATACAACACACATACACACACACACAAACACAACACACACACACGTGAATGAAGACCTCTCTGCCCTACCTCCATGCAAAGAGCAAGAACAACTCCTATATGAAGGAAGGCGAGAGAAGAGGGCAAGATTGCTTTCTTCCGTCACACGCGACTAGTGTTTAAGGATGAACTGGCCAACGATCGTCATCCCAACGCCTGCGTGCCCGGTCGCCTACCCGGGGTGGGGGTCCTAGTGGGTCAGCGAGCAAACTGGCCAACAATCGTCATCCCCGTCGGCCCGGTCGCCTGGCCGGGGTGGCGATCCAAATGTGTCAGCTGCTGGCATGTTGGTGAGAGGTGACAGGGATCAGTGGCGGGAGTCCCCTGTCTGCGGCGGTGTTGACACCGCTGCCGGGAAGGCCTCCTGGCCAACAGTGTATCGCTGGAAGTTGCTGACAATGACGGTGTCGGTGCTGTTGCCCCAGTGCCTCCTGATGGTACTGAAGGGCTGTCGGCGGTGACCAGCGGTGACACGGGATCGCTCGGCAACACCAAAGGACATAAAAAGATCACCCTCAGACAACGCAAGTTGAAGTAGATAAGTTACTCATTTACTTATATGTACTTCTTATAACTATTCCTATTCATAGTACTATCACACCATCATATCTCATTTTTCCTAAACATTTCTTTAGTTATTGCTATCACTCACATCGCAAATACTATTTCTATAATTATCATCACTACTGTGACAAACATCTGCTGCCACTATTACGACTATTATAGTCATATTCTCTCAGTTACCATTTGCAAGCTTTCTTCTAACACAGCTATCACTACTATTGTTATTACTATTGTTATAACTACTACTACTACTACTTCTACGACTGATGCTACTACTACTATTACTTCTATTACTGATGCTAGTACTACTACTACTTCTACTACTGATGCTACTACTACTACTACTAACTACTACTACTACTACTACTACTACTACTACTAATACTACTACTACTACTACTACTACTACTACTACTACTACTACTTCTATTACTACTACTATTGGCGCTACTACTAATACTACTACTAACTACTGATGCTACTACTACTACTATTACTACTACTACTACTACTACTACTACTACTACTACTACTACTACTACTACTACTACTGATGCTACTACTACTACTGATGCTACTACTACTACTGATGCTACTACTACTACTATTTCTACTACTGATGCTACTATTACTACTACTACTACTTTTACTACTGATGCTACTACTACTATTACTACTACTACTATTACTACTACTACTATTACTACTACTGATGCTACTACTACTACTACTACTACTTATACTACTGATGCTACTACTACTATTACTACTACTGATGCTACTACTACTATTACTACTACTGATGCTACTACTACTACTACTATACTAATAATAATAATAATAATAATAATAATGCTGCTACTACTGATGCTGCTGCTGCTGCTAATATTACTAATATTAATACTAATACTTCTGATGCTACTACTGATGCTACTATTACTACTACTACTACTTTTACTACTGATACTACTACTACTATTACTACTACTACTATTACTACTACTGATGCTACTACTACTACTACTACTACTACTTCTACTATTGATGCCTACTACTACTATTACTACTACTGATGCTACTACTGACTACTACTACTACTACTACATACTGATGCTGCTACTACTGATGCTGCTGCTGCTGCTAATATTACTACTATTAATACTAATACTTCTGATGCTGGCTGCTTACTTATATTGTTATAAATATCATTGCTTCCTTACTGTTATTCTGAGACATGACAATGACTTCCAACGCTCTAGATATCAATGATCTTGATATTTTTTGTACAGATGACAAGTATAACAATCATTTAAGTGTAAATAATCTTTATACTCAATTTAGCCCTATAAAATTTCCTAGATCTCAATACATTCATCTAGATGAATTTTCATTGCCAAGAAATTATGAACTTACCATCCTTACTTTAAATATCCGTCTATTCCTACAAATTTTCAATCCTTCGTTGATAATATTTTATGTAATTTGAACACGCAGTGCAGTATTCTTGGCCTCACAGAAATCAGTTAAGCTCTCACCTCGCCTCTCTTTACCAGCTTCCGGTTACTCCCATTTTTACAAGCTGTAGAACACACAGGGTGGAGGGACTGCCACTGTATGTTCCAGACTGTTTTCAACCAACCGTTCTACACAAGTTTTCACAGTTGATATATTCATAGAATGTATTGGGGTCGAGGTTACTATAATGAACAAAAATCATTGTTGTTATGTATCTATAGATCACCGAGCGGCAGTATAGATAGGTTTATAGATACTCTTACTGATAGTTCACTCTAGCTTTTGAGAAAAAGATTCATGGTATCTTTGTATTTGGAGACTTTACTTAGATCTGTTTAAATTTAACGATATGCATATCCAGGAATTTTGTAATCTAATGTACTCCTTCTCATTATTTCCTTTGACAACTAAGCCCACACGAGTTACCGATACCACAGCAACACTTATTGATCACATATGGTCATCACAAGGAGACACTAATATCGGAACTTCATTATTAACACTGATATTTCGGATCATTACCCTGTTATTTCGCAATTTAGTTTTAATGCACATCAAAGCCTACTTACTTTTATAAAAGAGTTATTACTGATTATGCTCTCAATAATTTTAAAGATGACTTAGACAAGATCAATTGGAGTAAAGTTATGCAGTGTAGTTGCCCTAAATGAATCTTTCAACTTATTTCTACATGATTTACCACTCTATACAGGAAGCACTTTCTAGTAAAAATACTTTGTGGGAATAAAAAACACGTAATAAGCCCATACATAACTCCAGCTCTAAAAGATCTATTACTGAAAAAACCTATTAGCAAGACTGGCCAGTAAATGGCCATTAACATACAAAGAAACCTACAACAATATAGAAACAATTTAACTAAAATATTATGGTCAGCTAAAAATGAATATTATAAAAATAAGCTAAAAACTGAGCCAAGGAAACCCCAAGCCCATTGGAAAACGTTCAACAACATTCTAGGTCGGGCCAGTAATGTTCATCCACCATACACTTGACCCACCATGTGCCAACACTGCCACTGCATTTAACCAACATTTCATTATATGGGAAACATGAATCAAATGCTTCTGATAATTATTTAAGATATTTACAAATCCATCTCCTGTTTTTTCGATGATATGTCACCAACTAATAACAATGAAGTAATGAATTATTTAATACCCTAAAATCTGAAACTCCAGGATTCGATGAAATTTCACCAAGGTGCTTGAATTTACGAATAAATCATTGGCCATTCCATTACTTACATAATTAATCTCTCCATAAAAACCGGTATTATTCCAGATCATTTAAAAAAAGCCAAGGTTATTCTTATATATAAGTTGGCAATCGACGTGACATCAATCATTATAGACCTATTTCAGTGTTACCAGCTTTCGGTAAAATTTTCGAAAAAGTCATTGTTTGTCCGCTAGTTAAATATCTTGAGGAAAACCAACTTTTCTTTATGTATCAACATGGTTTTCGATCGAACCACTCACAGAAACTGCTGTTTTACAATTTGTTAATAACATTTATAAATCTTTAGAGGAAAAATTGTGGTAGGAATTTTCATTGATTTATCTAAGGCATTTGACTCACTAAATCATAGGAATATAATCATAAATTACATCATATAGGAATAAGGGGGTGCCACTTGAACTCTTTCGCAGTTATCTATGCAATAGATCACAGTCTGTTACCTGTACAATACGTCTTCACAATTTATTTTCCATATCTAGGGTGTACCACAAGGGTCAATTATTGGACCAATCCTTTTTCTAATTTATATTAATGATATAATCAATGCTAGTTCCAATTTTCAATTTACAATACATGCCGATGACACTATCTCTTATTATCTGACAAAGACATCGCCTCCCTACCTAATAACCTACATATAAAATTAAGTTAATTAATCAGTGGATAAAATTTAATGAACTAAAACTTATTTTTTTCTAAAACTAATTATATTTTTTTTCCAAAACAGATCCATTAAAAATATTCTACCACCATTACAGTTAGAAGCGAGAACGCTAAACCAGGTAATCACTCAAATTTATCGGGCTAAGATTGACGAAAACCTAAATTGGAAGTTACATATAGATGAAATCAGCTTGAAAGTTTCAAAATTTGCGGAATAATGTATAAGATACGTCATAACCTCACCACTGATGCACTGATAAATATTTATTACACATTATGTTACCCCTCATTTGACATATTGTGTTTCTGTCTGGGCAAGCACGTGGCCATCTTTTCTAAACAAACTCGCAGTATCACAAAGAAAGTTATTAGGTGTATTTTCTTCTTAGGTAAATTCGATTCCGTAAATGATTATTTTTCCTTGATGAAATTGTTAAAATTTGAATCTATACACAATATTTTTCATTACTATTAATTTACAAATGTTACATTTTAGAACTAACAACATTTTTAGGTTTGTAGATAGTTTTTCATCAGACTAGAAGTAATAAAGTAGATTTAATTTCTCCACACTTTAGAACAGCTCTATTTAAAAACAGTATCATATGCACAGGTTCAAAATTGTTTAATGCTTTACCGCTTAATACAAAGAATTGTAGCTAAATTTGCTAGTCATGGTCAAATATAATTGTTTGCCTTCAAAAATATAGTTTATCAAATAGTTTTACTATTTTTGTATTACATAATAATTTCAAAAATTTATTTGTGTAATATAACTGTATACTATCTACATAAAATAGTATGTAAAAATGTATAGTTTTGTGCAATAATTATGTGCAATATCATTGTAATGATTTTTTGGTTATGTGAACACGCCACGCTGAAGTGCAGGTTACATAATATGTTTGTCAGGAGCTTCGGCTTGACAACACTTTGCTATGCTGTCAATTTTATGAATTTATATATATATATATATATATATATGTTTCCATAGCAATAAATGTTTACTTACTTACACACACACACATACACACACACACACACACACACACACACACACACACACACACACACACACACACACCACACACACACACCACACACACACACACACTCCTGTGGGTCAGTGGTTAACGCCTTCGCCTGCTAACCGGCAAGGCGTAGATACAAATCCCGCTCAGATCGCCAAGGATTTTTCGTTAGCAGTGAGTGGATGGAGAGAGAGATAGTTAGGACGCTCTTTCTTGATTGGTATATTTTCAGGCTCTGTGACAAACACGGCAGTGTAAATGTACAAAAAGTAATGCTAAAAGTTTATAGTGTTTTTCCGAGTGAAAATTCAGAGTGGTAAGTGCCTTCATTGCATTGACATATTAGCTTGAAATTGTGGAACATGATGCAAAACTGTGACCTGTGCGGGTCACTCCATTGAAGAGTGCAGTACCATTGCAAACATGAGGCAACGGATGCTAGACAATCGCAGTTGAAATGAGACACGCGTAGGCATCTCGCCGGGGGAAGCCCAGCGCACCCACAAAAAACAACTAGATTATTAGGGAACAGCAAAAAGGAAAGACCATAGCAAAGGCAGAAAGTGATATACACGCTTCTTTAGTAGCTGCCTGCGCTCTCACGAGTGCTATGGTTCTTCCTACCCAAGTTGGAAGTGTTAAGGCCTCTTTTGCGGTAGACACAGGCGCTTCAGCAAATGCTTTTTTTCCGAGCAATCGTATTTAACACTTAAACGCATTTCTCGTGGTAGCAGATGGCCCCTCAGGCACACAACTAATAACGTTATGGGAGTTCTAAGCACGCCCTTACACATATCGGGAATTGCTCGCCTTCCAGTTAAATTAAGTAAAAACACATGGACAATTAAATTGGATTTCTACGTTGTTTTAAACTTTAGTTTACCATCTGATGGATTTTTGGGTCTAGAGTCAATGAAGGCCAACCAAATGTTAATTTACCCTGATTTCAGCACTGTAAGTTTTCAAGGGAAAAGGTTTAAGGCAATGGATCAACCCAGGTGCTTAATTCCTTCTACCCGCACTGCTAATCCCACAGTTCCCTCATATGACCAACAAATTGTTTCTGGTATTTCTACTTATCCTACTAGACAGAACCGAGTTTCTGATAAGGTTAAGGAGAACACAACAGATTCGTGCCTATCCCAAACTGTTGGCGCCAGAGAGAATAATAACATGCAAGGGAAATGGAAGATAGTTAACGCCACATTAGTAGGAAATCATGACATTCCTGATCGTATGGCGGCGCACATACCCGTGTCAGTTTTGAACGCTCCTATAAGTTGCGATATTTGTTTAGATGGCCCCAGTAAAGTACATAAATAACTGTGGAACCAACCCTTAATAAAGTTCTATAAGTTTGACATAAGCCTTCAAAATGGCGGATATTTGTTGTAACTCCGTCATAAGGGCTTTGTCGTCGACATAAGTTCGCTGCGCCGCTATAACCGGGTAGGAGGCGTTATAAGGCTTGTTACTCTTATAAGCGAACATAGCCGACCAACAACAAGAAGTCCGTGAGCGCCGATCAAGACAATTTCGTGAGAGGAGAGACGTTCTCAGTGAACTGAGTGATGCTGAACTCATTAAAAGATATAGATTAGACAGTGCAGGGATTGTTTTGCTGCCAATGATGGAGACAATGGTGATGAAGCTGAGCCAGCACCTGCAGGTCGTCCGGCCCGTGATGCATTGTTCTACAGGGATGACTTTGCCAGTCTCATTTCAAGAAGTGAATAAAAGAACAAATCCTACCAACCTCAATGTAACTTCTTCAGCAAACATTTTCATAACCTCACAAAATAATTATACTAATATTGAATCATGTTATTATTTCACACTTGTAGCGCAGTAAAGTATATTATTGTTTGTGCATGTTCTTTTATTGCAGCAATGAGCTTTGAGGTCCATCAGAATCCAGCAGATCAGTGGGAATTGAGTATGTAAGTAAAGAGGATTATATTAAGACAGAATTATGATTCAACAATAAACATTTTTTTTTATTTATCTATTAATTTACTTTTCTAGATTTAGTTTTTGCCTATGGCACAATTTTTGTGGTTTTTTGGGCCTCTATTAGAGACAACATTGCACTTTTCATGGCTTGTTGGGCCTCTATTTGAGAAGTCAATAATTCCAACTCTAATTTGGAATATCATGATAATTTTTATAGTCGACTGGTTATTTATGAATTACCAATGATTTTTTTCCTTTTCTTTTTTCCTCCTTAATATGGCCTTAATATTTTGAGGAAACATACTTTGATCTAACCTAACCTAACCTAAACATAACTTAACAAACCTAATGTAACATTAAAACAAAATTGCAAAATAAAAACAAAACAAAACAATTGCAGTTTCAACCTACCATGATTTTCTGATGCGCCTTTTATTTTTCTGGTGATACATGTCGTGAATTGATTGATGTTCTTCCTCTTTTACGTCGCAAATGGCAAGTTTTCAAGTTATGTCTCTTTCTAGTTTAGGTTTGGTTAGATCAGGTTGGGGAGGTCTGGGAGGGCTTGTCCCCCGTTTAAGAGGTTATTACGCGAGTTGTGTTTAGGTTAGCTTAGGATTGTGTTGTTAAGGGAATCGGATTCGGTTATATAAGCTTTTTACATTTTTTATTTTGCCCAGAGTTTTTTTTTTCACTTGAAATTTTTTTCGGAACTAATTGAGGTTCGATTAGGTTATGTTCATTTAAAAAGATATCATGTATTTATTTTGAAACAATATTATAAATTTCAGAGTTCACAAGACAGAAGTATTTTGGAAGAGAAATTGCCAGTGGAAGCGAAGATTTCACGTACTTCACAGTGAAATTCGTGTGACACACCTTGCAAAAATATGCAAGATTACCAGAAACAAGGAAGATATAACTGCAGCCTCTAACCGGGTTTTTATATTTTCTTTAAATATTGATATATACTCCCTGGAAAACAACCTACATGTATGAGGAGTGTAGGCACAAAAGATGTATAACCGTAGCAAATAAATAGTTAAGATAGCTCCAAAGTTTTTTAGGTAACTTCTATTCAGTTTTAAATTGATATACACAAACGATTCTGACACTTATTACTGTCGCAAATAAATAGTTAATAAAATATCCTCCTTCCCCAAATCTAACCTAACTAGGGGACTGCTCCCAACGGAACTCCTTAACTAATGTGTATTTAGTGAAACTTCAAGGAACACACAAAGTTCAGGAACAGCTAGTGCAAGAAATAAAAGATTCAATAATATACAGGAGACAAAAAGTTTCTTTAGAGACGGAGGGAAAGCAGCAGCAGTGGATGAGGCTTCCACACTTCATTCCATATGTACAGGAGCTCATTACACGCTTTATTACTATCATCTTACCATCTCATCACCCGACAGTCCCTTCTCAGATAATAACTTCCACTGAATGCACTCTTGATTACTGTGCCCCGCTTGTTATTGTTTACGTTTGAGGCTGCCGTCTGGCGGCAGAACTTTTTTTAGGCAAATAATTTTCTTTATTTAAAAGAGATACAGTGTAATTATTACATAACGGCCATGAAAAAAATATGTAATACATAGTTTTACCTTTCCAATCTCTTTCTCTAGTAATTAATGTACATTGTATACACATGTCTCTGCTATTTGTAGCATCTAGCCCAGTCTGTCATAGCTATGTCATGATGATAGCTATCACGCCACTATAAGAAAAAAATAGTCCTTATGACGGCAGGTTATTACTTCGTCATAGCTATGACTCTCTTATAAGGACTTCTTATGAGTGTTTATAAGTACGGCACCTGGTGGTTCATTAAATTAAAACACGGAGTACTTTTAACTCAAGCGCTAGCTTGATAGCCATCCATCTGCTGTAACTCATGACATATATTTTTGCCCGTAATCATGCAAAATATATTATCAAACTTACTAAAAACTCTTTCATCAATAGAAAATGTCAAAATCTTTCATATTCTAACTCTTCTCATAATTTCTGGCATCTAACCAATAATATCTCTAACAATTTTACTTTTTCATCTTTCACTCCTTTACTTTAACCAGATGGCCCCACAACTGTCTCTTCTTTCTCTAAAGCTGAACTCTTCACTCAAACCTTTGCTACCAACTCTACTTTGGATGATACTGGGCATATTCCTCCTACTCCTCCGCCCCATGACTAGTTCATCCGTAAAATTAAAATTATTCATTATGACGTTTTCCATGCTCTCTCTGGCCTTGATTCTCGGAAAGTTTACAGTCCGAATGGAGTAACTCCTGTTCTTCTCAAAAACTGTGCTTCCGAACTCCCTCACTGCCTGGTCAAACTCTTTCGTCTGTGTCTCTCTACTTCTACCTATCCTTCTTGCTGGTAGTTTGCTCAAATTCCCTAAAAAAAGATGACCGCTCCATCCTTCTAACTACCGCCCTATAGCTTTGATTTCCTGTCTTGCTAAAGCCTTTGAGTCTGTCCTTAACAAGAAGATAATGAGGCATCTATCAGCTCACAACCTTCTCTCTGATTGCCAGTATGGTTTCCGTAAAGGACGATCTACTGGTGATCTTCTTGTTTTTCTAACTGAATCTTGGTCATCCTCTTTTAGGGACTTCGGTGAAACCTTTGCTGTTGGCCTTGACATATCGAAAGCCTTCGAAAGAGTCTGGCATAAATCTTTAATTTCTGAACTACCCTCCTACGTTCTCTCTTTTATCTCTAGTTTCCTTTCCGACCGATCTATTGCTGCTGTAGTGGACAGTCACTGTTCTTCTCCTAAAACTATCAAGAGTGGTGTTCCTCAGGGTTCTGTCTTATCACCCACTCTCTTTCTATTATTAATCAATCTCCTAAATCTGATTGGGGCAGAGAAAATCTGGTTTTGTTCAATGCCTCAAGAACTCAATTTCTTCAACTTTACAAAACCTTCAAGATAAATATCCCCTCTTCTTAAATGACAATCAACTTACCCTCTCCTCCACATTAAACATACTCGGTCTATCCTTTACTAATAATCTAAACTGGCAATTTCATATCTCTACTCTTCC
>JAPQNM010000352.1:27500-30000 GCA_029783475.1 Metacarcinus magister
TTACCCTTTTCCTCGGGCTCGCTTAAAGGTGAAATCTCGTCGAGGACTTGTAGCTGGTTAACTTGGGCCCGCCGGTGGTACTTCTTGAGGATATTGGCGTGGTAAAGTTTAGGTCCTCTTGGCATCTCGATCAAGTAGTCCACCTTACCCCGTTTTTCCAAAACTTTGTGAGGGCCACTCCAAGCAACCAACAACTTGCTGGAGTCACTAGGCAGTAGTAATAATACCTCATCGCCTGGCTGGAATTGACGGTCTTGAGATCTTACGTCAAAGTAAGACTTATACCGGGCGATACTCACATCCGCGTGTTTGGCAGCAAGCTGGGCGCATTCGGTCAGTTTCTCCCGTAGCTCGATGACGTAACGGAAGGTTGATCTCTCATCTTCTGGGATCCTACGGTTTTCCCAAAGGTCACGGAGCACCGAGAGGGGACCCCGCACTGACCTGCCATAGAGGAGTTCAAATGAGAGAATCCAGTCCGGTCGTTAGGGATCTCTCTGAGGGCAAACAAAGTAGGGATTAAATATCGATGCCACTCCTTGGGCTTATCAGAGCACAGCTTCCGAAGGGCAGACTTCAGGGTACCGTGCAGCCGCTCAACTCGCCCGTTTCCGCTGGGGTGGAAAGGCGTGGTGAAGATGGGTTTTACTCCCAGTAGTTTGTGTAGCTCTGCCATAAGCTGGGAAGTAAATTGAGTCCCACGGTCGGAAAGTATTTCCCTGGGGATTCCCACTCTGGCGAAGATGGTTAGCAGAGCTTCAGATACAGATATGGTGTCAATATCTTTAAGAGGCATGGCTTCTGGAAACCCAGTGGAGAAATCAATTAGAGTGACAATGTAACGGTGTCCTTCAGAAGATGGTGGAGACAAAGGACCTACCAAGTCAATGGCAACTCTGGAGAAGGGTTCAGTTACGACAGGTAACGGTTGAAGAGGTACTGGACGTACCCTACCCTTAGCCGACATACGTTGACACTTGTCGCAGGAACGGCAGTAATCCCGGATGTCTGCACACATCCCTGGCCAATAAAAGTCTTGCAAGACCTTCATCTGGGTCTTCCGGTGGGAGAAATGTCCAGCCAAAGGACCTTCGTGAGCAACACGTAGGATGACGGGACGGCAATCGCTGGGAACAACCAAGGATAAACCATTTACCTTTTGAGGGTGATCCGATGAGAGACATTTTCGGTACAGGAGGCCTTCCTCATGTATGAACTGGTAAGTGGCACCATCCCGTGCTTTCTCAACTTCTTGAGTGGTAGCCTTTGATTGTAAACCCGTCAAGGAAGGACAGGATTCCTGAAGTTGACGAAACTCATCAGGGGTTACAGTCAAAGGATGGAGCTTAGGCAGAACTAGAGGGTGGACCCGTTTAGATCGACCGGCTCTGGTCTCCACAGCACACACTTGAGTAGTTGAGGACTCAACTGGTGGTAGATGCTGACATCCAGAAGGGCGGTTGTCCTTTTCTTGAGAGGAGAGGGAAGTTCCGGGCGAAGGCGAGTCATCAGGAGGCAACAGAGGATCTTGTAGGGAAGAAACGTCAGTGGTGGCTTGGTCATGGTCACTATGGAGAAGATGGTTGTCATTACTGAGTTGAGAATCAGGACTATCAAGGTCTTGTACTCCGGGAATATTTCCAACTAGAGCACTATCAAATTTAATTGGGGCCCTTAAAGCATCTGTCCAACCAGTGTAAAATGGACACCGTAAGTAACACTTAACGACAGGAAATTCGTCGATGCGTCAAAAATAGTCAGCAACTTGTACTTTGGGGCACAGTGATGGGTCAATGTCTGGCAAGGCTTCCTCAGAAATTACAACTCCAGAGCATCCAGTATCCCTAATTATAGAGGAAGACCATGACCCATTAATAGTCCCCGTAACTGAAAAATTAGGCACTTTATGGTCCTCTAAACAAAATCCAACCATATAGGGGGGAGTGGTAGTAGTTCCATCCTTGAATGCTCGAGGATTCCTGGGACAGCGTGGTCGTATATGTCCTGCTTCCCCACAATTGTGACAAGTCACGGTTGATAGAGTCTGACTCCCAGGAGAAGGTAGAGGCTGGAGTGGAGTAGCAAGTAGAGGGGAGATTTTCTTAGCGTTGTTGTTGGAAGAGACCTTAGGATAGCCGTTGTGGGCGGATGCCCATTCATCCGCTAGTTGTATTGCTTCCTTCAGCTTGGTAGGCCTTCTTTCCTTGATGAATAGGCGTATTTCTGCTGATAAGGAGGACAGAAATTGGTCAAAGATAATAAACTCCCTTAAATCAGAATAAACATTGGCCACAGAGGAAGACTCAATCAAGAATCAAACATCCTCGATAACTGGGTAACAAACTGATGGTAGTTCTGTCCTACTCTCATCTTGTTTGACCTGAAATCCACCTGGTAGCCATCTGGAGTCTTACTGAAGCCCGTTAACAAGGCTTTCTTCAGCAACTCGTAATCCTCAGTGGTGGATGATGGAAGGGACGTGTAGAGTTCGGCAGCTTTA
>JAPQNM010000352.1:35000-37500 GCA_029783475.1 Metacarcinus magister
CATCTTCTCCATAGTGACCATGACCAAGCCACCACTGACGTTTCTTCCCTACAAGATCCTCTGTTGCCTCCTGATGACTCGCCTTCGCCCGGAACTTCCCTCTCCTCTCAAGAAAAGGACAACCGCCCTTCTGGATGTCAGCATCTACCACCAGTTGAGTCCTCAACTACTCAAGTGTGTGCTGTGGAGACCAGAGCCGGTCGATCTAAACGGGTCCACCCTCTAGTTCTGCCTAAGCTCCATCCTTTGACTGTAACCCCTGATGAGTTTCGTCAACTTCAGGAATCCTGTCCTTCCTTGACGGGTTTACAATCAAAGGCTACCACTCAAGAAGTTGAGAAAGCACGGGATGGTGCCACTTACCAGTTCATACATGAGGAAGGCCTCCTGTACCGAAAATGTCTCTCATCGGATCACCCTCAAAAGGTAAATGGTTTATCCTTGGTTGTTCCCAGCGATTGCCGTCCCGTCATCCTACGTGTTGCTCACGAAGGTCCTTTGGCTGGACATTTCTCCCACCGAAGACCCAGATGAAGGTCTTGCAAGACTTTTATTGGCCAGGGATGTGTGCAGACATCCGGGATTACTGCCGTTCCTGCGACAAGTGTCAACGTATGTCGGCTAAGGGTAGGGTACGTCCAGTACCTCTTCAACCGTTACCTGTCGTAACTGAACCCTTCTCCAGAGTTGCCATTGACTTGGTAGGTCCTTTGTCTCCACCATCTTCTGAAGGACACCGTTACATTGTCACTCTAATTGATTTCTCCACTGGGTTTCCAGAAGCCATGCCTCTTAAAGATATTGACACCATATCTGTATCTGAAGCTCTGCTAACCATCTTCGCCAGAGTGGGAATCCCCAGGGAAATACTTTCCGACCGTGGGACTCAATTTACTTCCCAGCTTATGGCAGAGCTACACAAACTACTGGGAGTAAAACCCATCTTCACCACGCCTTTCCACCCCAGCGGAAACGGGCGAGTTGAGCGGCTGCACGGTACCCTGAAGTCTGCCCTTCGGAAGCTGTGCTCTGATAAGCCCAAGGAGTGGCATCGATATTTAATCCCTACTTTGTTTGCCCTCAGAGAGATCCCTAACGACCGGACTGGATTCTCTCCATTTGAACTCCTCTATGGCAGGTCAGTGCGGGGTCCCCTCTCGGTGCTCCGTGACCTTTGGGAAAACCGTAGGATCCCAGAAGATGAGAGATCAACCTTCCGTTACGTCATCGAGCTACGGGAGAAACTGACCGAATGCGCCCAGCTTGCTGCCAAACACGCGGATGTGAGTATCGCCCGGTATAAGTCTTACTTTGACGTAAGATCTCAAGACCGTCAATTCCAGCCAGGCGATGAGGTATTATTACTACTGCCTAGTGACTCCAGCAAGTTGTTGGTTGCTTGGAGTGGCCCTCACAAAGTTTTGGAAAAACGGGGTAAGGTGGACTACTTGATCGAGATGCCAAGAGGACCTAAACTTTACCACGCCAATATCCTCAAGAAGTACCACCGGCGGGCCCAAGTTAACCAGCTACAAGTCCTCGACGAGATTTCACCTTTAAGCGAGCCCGAGGAAAAGGGTAAGTCATCCTATTTTAGTGAGGGTATTGATGATTTACCTGAGCTTGCTTTAACACCTGATGGTCCAACTAATGCTGAAGAACCTGTCATTAGTCCTGCTCTCACTTGGAACCAGTCTGCTCAGGTTGAAGACCTGTTTCTCACATACCAGTCTACTTTTTCGGATCAACCTGGCTGCACCAAGACTGTCGAGCACGACATCACCCTCACTACAACGGAGAGAATACAAGCGAAGATCTACCCGGTGCCAATCCATCTCCAGCACTACTACCAGGAAGAGGTTGAGCAACTATTGAGTCAAGGAATCATCCAACCTTCAACCTCTCCACACTGCTCTCCGGTTATCATGGTCAGGAAGTCCGACGGTACGTATCGGATGGCCATTGATTACAGGTTACTCAACTCAGTTACTATTTTCCATGCTGAACCATCCTGCAGTATTGAGACAGAGCTGCATAAGTTCGTTGGTGCTGAGTTCTTCTCAGAGCTAGATTTGAGTAAGGCATATTACCAGGTTCCACTTTCTGCCAAAGCTCGACGCTTCACTGCGTTTCCCACTCACAAGGGCCTGATGGAATTTACTCGGATGCCTTTTGGTCTTGTTACGGCCTGTGCCACTTATATTCGCTTAATGAGGATTGTGCTTGCTGGCTTGGCCAATGTTTCTTTTATTTTGATAATATTTTTGTGTATTCATCTGATTGGCCCACTCACATCTCTGCCCTCAAGTCTGTTTTAGATAGACTACAACAAAACGGTCTGACTGTCAAACTTAAAAAGTGCCGGTTTGGAGCAGAGTCCATCAACTATCTGGGATTTGTTTTGTCCCGCGACCATCTTCAACCACAAGTTGGCAAGTTGACTGCCATCACCTCCATGACTCCTCCTACCACCAAGAAGTTACTCCGGAGTTTCCTAGGT
>JAPQNM010000352.1:42500-97500 GCA_029783475.1 Metacarcinus magister
GTTTGAGTGAAGAGTTCAGCTTTAGAGAAAGAAGAGACAGTTGTGGGGCCATCTGGTTAAAGTAAAGGAGTGAAAGATGAAAAAGTAAAATTGTTAGAGATATTATTGGTTAGATGCCAGAAATTATGAGAAGAGTTAGAATATGAAAGATTTTGACATTTTCTATTGATGAAAGAGTTTTTTAGTAAGTTTGATAATATATTTTGCATGATTACGGGCAAAAATATATGTCATGAGTTACAGCAGATGGATGGCTATCAAGCTAGCGCTTGAGTTAAAAGTACTCCGTGTTTTAATTTAATTGAACCACCAGGTGCCGTACTTATAAACACTCATAAGAAGTCCTTATAAGAGAGTCATAGCTATGACGAAGTAATAACCTGCCGTCATAAGGACTATTTTTTTTCTTATAGTGGCGTGATAGCTATCATCATGACATAGCTATGACAGACTGGGCTAGATGCTACAAATAGCAGAGACATGTGTATACAATGTACATTAATTACTAGAGAAAGAGATTGGAAAGGTAAAACTATGTATTACATATTTTTTTCATGGCCGTTATGTAATAATTACACTGTATCTCTTTTAAATAAAGAAAATTATTTGCCTAAAAAAAGTTCTGCCGCCAGACGGCAGCCTCAACGTAAACAATAACAAGCGGGGCACAGTAATCAAGAGTGCATTCAGTGGAAGTTATTATCTGAGAAGGGACTGTCGGGTGATGAGATGGTAAGATGATAGTAATAAAGCGTGTAATGAGCTCCTGTACATATGGAATGAAGTGTGGAAGCCTCATCCACTGCTGCTGCTTTCCCTCCGTCTCTAAAGAAACTTTTTGTCTCCTGTATATTATTGAATCTTTTTATTTCTTGCACTAGCTGTTCCTGAACTTTGTGTGTTCCTTGAAGTTTCACTAAATACACATTAGTTAAGGAGTTCCGTTGGGAGCAGTCCCCTAGTTAGGTTAGATTTGGGGAAGGAGGATATTTTATTAACTATTTATTTGCGACAGTATAAGTGTCAGAATCGTTTGTGTATATCAATTTAAAACTGAATAGAAGTTACCTAAAAAACTTTGGAGCTATCTTAACTATTTATTTGCTACGGTTATACATCTTTTGTGCCTACACTCCTCATACATGTAGGTTGTTTTCCAGGGAGTATATATCAATATTTAAAGAAAATATAAAAACCCGGTTAGAGGCTGCAGTTATATCTTCCTTGTTTCTGGTAATCTTGCATATTTTTGCAAGGTGTGTCACACGAATTTCACTGTGAAGTACGTGAAATCTTCGCTTCCACTGGCAATTTCTCTTCCAAAATACTTCTTGTCTTGTGAACTCTGAAATTTATAATATTGTTTTCAAAATAAATACATGATATCTTTTTAAATGAACATAACCTAATCGAACCTCAATTAGTTCCGAAAAAAATTTCAAGTGAAAAAAAAACTCTGGGCAAAATAAAAATGTAAAAAGCTTATATAACCGAATCCGATTCCCTTAGCAACACAACCCTAACCTAACCTAAACACAACTCGCGTAATAACCTCTTAAACGGGGGACAAGCCCTCCCAGACCTCCCCAACCTGATCTAACCAAACCTAAACTAGAAAGAGACATAACTTGAAAACTTGCCATTTGCGACGTAAAAGAGGAAGAACATCAATCAATTCACGACATGTATCACCAGAAAAATAAAGGCGCATCAGAAAATCATTGGTAGGTTGAAACTGCAATTTGTTTTGTTTTGTTTTTATTTTGCAATTTTGTTTTAATGTTACATTAGGTTTGTTAAGTTATGTTTAGGTTAGGTTAGGTTAGATCAAAGTATGTTTTCCTCAAAATATTAAGGCCATATTAAGGAGGAAAAAAGAAAAGGAAAAAAATCATTGGTATTCATAAATAACCAGTCGACTATAAAAATTATCATGATATTCCAAATTAGAGTTGGAATTATTGACTTCTCAAATAGAGGCCCAACAAGCCATGAAAAGTGCAATGTTGTCTCTAATAGAGGCCCAAAAAACCACAAAAATTGTGCCATAGGCAAAAACTAAATCTAGAAAAGTAAATTAATAGATAAATAAAAAAAATGTTTATTGTTGAATCATAATTCTGTCTTTAATATAATCCTCTTTACTTACATACTCAATTCCCACTGATCTGCTGGATTCTGATGGACCTCAAAGCTCATTGCTGCAATAAAAGAACATGCACAAACAATAATATACTTTACTGCGCTACAAGTGTGAAATAATAACATGATTCAATATTAGTATAATTATTTTGTGAGGTTATGAAAATGTTTGCTGAAGAAGTTACATTGAGGTTGGTAGGATTTGTTCTTTTATTCACTTCTTGAAATGAGACTGGCAAAGTCATCCCTGTAGAACAATGCATCACGGGCCGGACGACCTGCAGGTGCTGGCTCAGCTTCATCACCATTGTCTCCATCATTGGCAGCAAAACAATCCCTGCACTGTCTAATCTATATCTTTTAATGAGTTCAGCATCACTCAGTTCACTGAGAACGTCTCTCCTCTCACGAAATTGTCTTGATCGGCGCTCACGGACTTCTTGTTGTTGGTCGGCTATGTTCGCTTATAAGAGTAACAAGCCTTATAACGCCTCCTACCCGGTTATAGCGGCGCAGCGAACTTATGTCGACGACAAAGCCCTTATGACGGAGTTACAACAAATATCCGCCATTTTGAAGGCTTATGTCAAACTTATAGAACTTTATTAAGGGTTGGTTCCACAGTTATTTTATGTACTTTACTGGGGCCATCTAAACAAATATCGCAACTTATAGGAGCGTTCAAAACTGACACGGGTATGTGCGCCGCCATACGATCAGGAATGTCATGATTTCCTACTAATGTGGCGTTAACTATCTTCCATTTCCCTTGCATGTTATTATTCTCTCTGGCGCCAACAGTTTGGGATAGGCACGAATCTGTTGTGTTCTCCTTAACCTTATCAGAAACTCGGTTCTGTCTAGTAGGATAAGTAGAAATACCAGAAACAATTTGTTGGTCATATGAGGGAACTGTGGGATTAGCAGTGCGGGTAGAAGGAATTAAGCACCTGGGTTGATCCATTGCCTTAAACCTTTTCCCTTGAAAACTTACAGTGCTGAAATCAGGGTAAATTAACATTTGGTTGGCCTTCATTGACTCTAGACCCAAAAATCCATCAGATGGTAAACTAAAGTTTAAAACAACGTAGAAATCCAATTTAATTGTCCATGTGTTTTTACTTAATTTAACTGGAAGGCGAGCAATTCCCGATATGTGTAAGGGCGTGCTTAGAACTCCCATAACGTTATTAGTTGTGTGCCTGAGGGGCCATCTGCTACCACGAGAAATGCGTTTAAGTGTTAAATACGATTGCTCGGAAAAAAAGCATTTGCTGAAGCGCCTGTGTCTACCGCAAAAGAGGCCTTAACACTTCCAACTTGGGTAGGAAGAACCATAGCACTCGTGAGAGCGCAGGCAGCTACTAAAGAAGCGTGTATATCACTTTCTGCCTTTGCTATGGTCTTTTCCTTTTTGCTGTTCCCTAATAATCTAGTTGTTTTTTGTGGGTGCGCTGGGCTTCCCCCGGCGAGATGCCTACGCGTGTCTCATTTCAACTGCGATTGTCTAGCATCCGTTGCCTCATGTTTGCAATGGTACTGCACTCTTCAATGGAGTGACCCGCACAGGTCACAGTTTTGCATCATGTTCCACAATTTCAAGCTAATATGTCAATGCAATGAAGGCACTTACCACTCTGAATTTTCACTCGGAAAACACTATAAACTTTTAGCATTACTTTTTGTACATTTACACTGCCGTGTTTGTCACAGAGCCTGAAAATATACCAATCAAGAAAGAGCGTCCTAACTATCTCTCTCTCCATCCACTCACTGCTAACGAAAATCCTTGGCGATCTGAGCGGGATTTGTATCTACGCCTTGCCGGTTAGCAGGCGAAGGCGTTAACCACTGACCCACAGGAGTGTGTGTGTGTGTGTGTGTGTGTGTGTGTGTGTGTGTGTGTGTGTGTGTGTGTGTGTGTGTGTGTGTGTGTGTGTGTGTGTGTATGTGTGTGTGTGTAAGTAAGTAAACATTTATTGCTATGGAAACATATATATATATATATATATATATAAATTCATAAAATTGACAGCATAGCAAAGTGTTTGTCAAGCCGAAGCTCCTTGACAAACATATTATGTAACCTGCACTTTCAGCGTGGCGTGTTCACATAACCAAAAAATTCATTACAATGATATTGCACATAATTATTGCACAAACTATACATTTTTACATACTATTTTATGTAGATAGTATACAGTTATATTACACAAATAAATTTTTGAAATTATTATGTAATACAAAAAATAGTAAACTATTTGATAAACCTATATTTTTGAAGGCAAACAATTATATTTGACCATGACTAGCAAATTTAGCTACAATTCTTTGTATTAAGCGGTAAAGCATTAAACAATTTTGAACCTGTGCATATGATACTGTTTTTAAATAGAGCTGTTCTAAAGTGTGGAGAAATTAAATCTACTTTATTACTTCTAGTCTGATGAAAACTATCTACAAACCTAAAAATGTTGTTAGTTCTAAAATGTAACATTTTGTAAATTAATAGTAATGAAAAATATTTGTGTATAGATTCAAATTTTAACAATTTCATCAAGGAAAAATAATCATTTACGGAATCGAATTTACCTAAGAAGAAAATACACCTAATAACTTTTCTTTGTGATACTGCGAGTTTGTTTAGAAAAGATGGCCACGTGCTTGCCCAGACAGAAACACAATATGTCAAATGAGGGTAACATAATGTGTAATAAATATTTATCAGTGCATCAGTGGTGAGGTTATGACGTATCTTATACATTATTCCGCAAATTTTTGAAACTTTCAAGCTGATTTCATCTATATGTAACTTCCAATTTAGGTTTTCGTCAATTCTTAGCCCGATAAATTTTGAGTGATTTACCTGGTTTAGCGTTCTCGCTTCTAACTGTAATGGTGGTAGAATATTTTTAATGGATCTGTTTTGGAAAAAAAATATAATTAGTTTTAGAAAAAATAAGTTTTAGTTCATTAAATTTTATCCACTGATTAATTAACTTTAATTTTATATGTAGGTTATTATGTAGGGAGGCGATGTCTTTGTCAGATAATAAGAGATTAGTGTCATCGGCATGTATTGTAAATTGAAAATTGGAACTAGCATTGATTATATCATTAATATAAATTAGAAAAAGGATTGGTCCAATAATTGACCCTTGTGGTACACCTCTAGATATGGAAATAAATTGTGAAGACGTATTGTTACAGGTAACAGACTGTGATCTATTGCATAGATAACTGCGAAAGAGTTCAAGTGGCACCCCCCTTATTCCTATATGATGTAATTTACTGATTAATATCCTATGATTTAGTGAGTCAAATGCCTTAGATAAATCAATGAAAATTCCTACCACAATTTTTTCCTCTAAAGATTTATAAATGTTATTAACAAATTGTAAAACAGCAGTTTCTGTTGAGTGGTTCGATCGAAAACCATGTTGATACATAAAGAAAAGTTGGTTTTCCTCAAGATATTTAACTAGCCGGACAACAATGACTTTTTCGAAAATTTTACCGAAAGCTGGTAACACTGAAATAGGTCTATAATTATTGATGTCACGTCGATTGCCAACTTTATATATAAGAATAACCTTGGCTTTTTTTTAAATGATCTGGAATAATACCGGTTTTTATGGAGAGATTAATTATGTAAGTTAATGGAATGGCCAATGATTTATTCGTAAATTCAAGCACCTTGGTGAAATTTCATCGAATCCTGGAGTTTCAGATTTTAGGGTATTTAAATAATTCATTACTTCATTGTTATTAGTTGGTGACATATACATCGAAAAAACAGGAGATGGATTTAAATATCTTAAATAATTATCAGAAGCATTTGATTCCATGTTTCCCATATTAATGAAATGTTGGTTAAATGCAGTGGCAGTGTTGGCACATGGTGGGTCAAGTGTTATGGTGGGATGAACATTACTGGCCCGACCTAGAATGTTGTTGAACGTTTTCCAATGGGCTTTGGGGTTTCCTTGCTCAGTTTTTAGCTTATTTTTATAATATTCATTTTTAGCTGACCATAATATTTTAGTTAAATTGTTTCTATATTGTTTGTAGGTTTCTTTGTATGTTAATGGCCATTTACTGGCCAGTCTTGCTAATAGGTTTTTTCAGTAATAGATCTTTTTAGAGCTGGAGTTATGTATGGGCTTATTACGTGTTTTTTATTCCCACAAAGTATTTTTTACTAGAAAGTGCTTCCTGTATAGAGTGGTAAATTCATGTAGAAATAAGTTGAAAGATTCATTAGGGCAACTACACTGCATAACTTTACTCCAATTGATCTTGTCTAAGTCATCTTTAAAATTATTGAGAGCATAATCATTAATAACTCTTTTATAAAAGTAAGTAGGCTTTTGATGTGCATTAAAACTAAATTGCGAAATAACAGGGTAATGATCCGAAATATCAGTGTTAATAATGAAGTTCCCGATATTAGTGTCTCCTTGTGATGACCATATGTGATCAATAAGTGTTGCTGTGGTATCGGTAACTCGTGTGGGCTTAGTTGTCAAAGGAAATAATGAGAAGGAGTACATTAGATTACAAAATTCCTGGATATGCATATCGTTAAATTTAAACAGATCTAAGTTAAAGTCTCCAAATACAAAGATACCATGAATCTTTTTCTCAAAAGCTAGAGTGAACATATCAGTAAGAGTATCTATAAACCTATCTATACTGCCGCTCGGTGATCTATAGATACATAACAACAATGATTTTTTGTTCATTATAGTAACCTCGACCCCAATACATTCTATGAATATATCAACTGTTGAAAACTTTTGTAGAACGGTTTGGTTGAAAACAGTCTGGAACATACAGTGCAGTCCCTCCACCCTGTGTGTTCCTACAGCTTGTAAAAATGGAGTAACCCGGAAGCTGGTAAAGAGAGGCGAGGTGAGAGCTTAACCTGATTTCTGTGAGGCCAAGAATACTGCACTGCGTGTTCAAATTACATAAAATATTATCAACGAAGGATTGAAAATTTGTAGGAATAGACCGGATATTTAAAGTAAGGATGGTAAGTTCATAATTTCTTGGCAATGAAAATTCATCTAGATGAATGTATTGAGATCTAGGAAAATTTATAGGGCTAAATTGAGTATAAAGATTATTTACACTTAAATGATTGTTATACTTGTCATCTGTACAAAAAATATCAAGATCATTGATATCTAGAGCGTTGGAAGTCATTGTCATGTCTCAGAATAACAGTAAGGAAGCAATGATATTTATAACAATATAAGTAAGCAGCAGCATCAGAAGTATTAGTATTAATAGTAGTAATATTAGCAGCAGCAGCAGCATCAGTAGTAGCAGCATCAGTAGTAGTAGTAGTAGTAGTAGTAGTAGTAGCATCAGTAGTAGTAATAGTAGTAGTAGCATCAATAGTAGAAGTAGTAGTAGTAGTAGTAGTAGTAGCATCAGTAGTAGTAATAGTAGTAGTAGTAATAGTAGTAGTAGTATCAGTAGTAAAAGTAGTAGTAGTAGTAATAGTAGCATCAGTAGTAGCATCAGAAGTATTAGTATTAATATTAGTAATATTAGCAGCAGCAGCAGCATCAGTAGTAGCAGCATTATTATTATTATTATTATTATTATTATTAGTAGTAGTAGTAGTAGTAGTAGCATCAGTAGTAGTAATAGTAGTAGTAGCATCAGTAGTAGTAATAGTAGTAGTAGCATCAGTAGTATAAGTAGTAGTAGTAGTAGTAGTAGCATCAGTAGTAGTAATAGTAGTAGTAGTAATAGTAGTAGTAGTAATAGTAGTAGTAGCATCAGTAGTAAAAGTAGTAGTAGTAGTAATAGTAGCATCAGTAGTAGAAATAGTAGTAGTAGTAGCATCAGTAGTAGTAGTAGCATCAGTAGTAGTAGTAGCATCAGTAGTAGTAGTAGTAGTAGTAGTAGTAGTAGTAGTAGTAGTAGTAGTAGTAGTAGTAATAGTAGTAGTAGTAGCATCAGTAGTAGTAGTAGTATTAGTAGTAGCGCCAATAGTAGTAGTAATAGAAGTAGTAGTAGTAGTAGTAGTAGTAGTAGTAGTAGTAGTAGTAGTAGTAGTAGTAGTAGTAGTAGTAGTAGTAGTAGTAGTAGTAGTTAGTAGCATCAGTAGTAGAAGTAGTAGTAGTACTAGCATCAGTAATAGAAGTAATAGTAGTAGTAGCATCAGTCGTAGAAGTAGTAGTAGTAGTAGTTATAACAATAGTAATAACAATAGTAGTGATAGCTGTGTTAGAAGAAAGCTTTGCAAATGGTAACTGAAGATAATATTGACTATAATAGTCGTAATAGTGGCAGCAGATGTTTGTCACAGTAGTGATGATAATTATAGAAATAGTATTTGCGATGTGAGTGATAGCAATAACTAAAGAAATGTTTAGGAAAAATGAGATATGATGGTTGTGATAGTACTATGAATAGGAATAGTTATAAGAAGTACATATAAGTAAATGAGTAACTTATCTACTTCAACTTGCGTTGTCTGAGGGTGATCTTTTTATGTCCTTTGGTGTTGCCGAGCGATCCCGTGTCACCGCTGGTCACCGCCGACAGCCCTTCAGTACCATCAGGAGGCACTGGGGCAACAGCACCGACACCGTCATTGTCAGCAACTTCCAGCGATACACTGTTGGCCCAGGAGGCCTTCCCGGCAGCGGTGTCAACACCCGCCGCAGACAGGGGACTCCCGCCACTGATCCCTGTCACCCTCTCACCAACATTGCCAGCCGCTGACACATTTGGATCGCCACCCCGGCCAGGCGACCGGGCCGACGGGGATGACGATTGTTGGCCAGTTTGCTCCGCTGACCCACTAGGACCCCCACCCCGGGTAGGCGACCGGGCCGCAGGCGTTGGGGATGACGATCGTTGGCCAGTTCATTCCTTAATCACTAGTCGCGTGTGACGGAAGAAAGCAATCTTGCCCTCTTCTCTCGCCTTCTTCATTATAGGAAGTTGTTCTTGCTTCTTTTGCATGGAGGTAGGGCAGAGGTCTTCATTCACGTGTGTGTGTGTTTGTGTTTGTGTGTGTGTGTATGTGTGTTTGTATGTGTGTGTGTGTGTGTGTGTGTGTGTGTGTGTGTGTGTGTGTGTGTGTGTGTGTGTGTGTGTGTGTGTGTGTTATTTATTTTATATATGTGCTTGTATATGTCATGCTAATTATACTGAGCGACTCTTCTGTCCAGGAAGTTGGAACAGACCGGATTGTGGAAAATGCCTGAGACACTAGTGGTGATTGTAGGCGACAAGAAACATATAGAAGGAGTCCTCCTTCACCCGAGTTTCCGGAACAACGCCCATGTAATCTACATTGCTCTTCATGAAACCCCCACCAACGACGTCGTATTGACTACTTCTAAACTTGACTATCAAAACAAGAAATACTTCATACAACGCCGTTAGTTTCCAGTTGCAGTCAAACAATTTGTATATACTTTAATTATAAAGAAATTCTAGATTTATCTGTGGCATACAGTTAATATAATTCTTCTTGCAGCACAATACCATCGAGTTTCGGTGTACAGCCGTTGTCAGTATTGTCGTGATGGAGATGTGAATATCAACTGGCTCTTCACATCAAATATGACTTTCCATCCAGATAATTATTTCAAGATTTTACTGCAGATCAAGGGTGAGTAAATAACTAATCGGTCGCAAAGTGGTGAATTCATCATTCTGATTGTGTAAAGTTTATTTTGTCCTTACACGATTTTTCTGCATTAACATATTTGAGTTGAATCCAGTACAAGTGTCACATAAATAACTCTGCACAACTCCTCATCAACCACATCATTGACATTGCTGATGCCCTATGAGTGAGATTCCCTGCTGCCAAGTTTGTTATCTGCGGGGATTTCAACCACTTGGACGCTAGTGACATCCTACATTCTCATTCAGGTCATGTCCTTCCCCATCCATTATCAAACAGCCCTCGACCTTATCATCACTGACCTGGCCAAGTAGTACTTGCCTGCCAGAGCGCTCCCCCCACTGGGTCGAAACACTCACCTCACCATCCTATGGACCTCGGCATCTACCACCTCAGTATCAAGGTCAGCTATCACTAAAACCTACAGGCTCATGCCAGACTCTGCCATGAGTGAGTTTTAGTAGTTACTGCTGCAACATCCTTGGACCGAGGTGACAGCTGTTAAAGACGTCCACACCAAATGATGTAACTTTACGGGCACGACCACCACAACCTTTCACCACTACTTCCTCACCTTCCAAGTGCACCCATCAGACGTCCCTTGGATGACGCCCCAGATTAAAAGACTCATCTGTCAAAGGAACAGGGCCACCTCAATCCTGCCCTAGACAAGAGAGTTGGGAACTCAGTCATTAGCAAGATTAAGGCCACAAAAAAGACCTTCTACCCAGAAAAAATTCGCTACCTCAAGAAGGCCAACAACAGGCAGTGGTAATCCAAATTTCAAGCTTTCTGTAGCTTAAATAAACACTCTTCCTCTCTACCTTGCACCTCTCACTTTCCTCCCTCACTCGCAGCAGAGCAGATTAACTCTCATTTCGCCACTATCTGTACAAAATTTCACCCTCCTGAACCCACTCTTTTACCTTCCTTCCTCTTCCCCAACCCCCATTGTCCAGGAAGTTGATGTTATCACTAGGATACGCAAACTTAAACTAAACAGAACCACTACGCCAACTGACTTGCCCACCAAAATTTATAAAGAATTGGCCCCAGAACTAACTACTCTTCACTGCTCCATAGTTAATGCCTCGCTCTCACACATTTCATGACCCAGCAATTGAAATACTTTTTATGTAACCCCCATCCTTAAAATAACCAATCCTCAGTCCTTAAATGTTTTAATACCAATCGCCATCATACTTATCCCTAATTTCATATGTGAAGATTTTATCTTTGACTTGGCTTACTCTAACAATAAAACATCAAGAGATTCAAAGCAATTTGGCAACATGAAATCCTCCTCCTACACCAGGGGTCGGCAACCTTTAGCATTAAAAGAGTCATTTGGGCCCGTTTCCCACGAAAGTAAAAGTCACTTTGAACCACAAAACCTATTTGATCACTAAATTGAAGGTAACACTACATATATAGTTTCCTTAAAGTTATGCTTCATATATGAGAACTATAGTGTGTTGCTTTTATGAAATTAGTAAACTATAAACAGAAAACAACTGACTTTTATTTTCCATTTTTAACAACGCAAAACACCAAATTCTTTTGAACTCTGAATAAAAAAAAAAAGACATTTGCATTTATATATTTTTTTCAACTGAAATATTAAATGCAGGCCTATTTGAGTCCTTCCCTTGCTTAAGTTTTTTTTTTTAACTTAAAAGAAATTTTCATGCACCGACATTGTAAAATCTATACAGCTGCAGCATGAAGGGCAAACAAGAAATGCCACTTTATGTTATTTTGATTAATATTTATTTCAGTTTCTTAATTTCCTCACGTGGCGTACACAAGTCAACTGTCAACTTGAAAATTAAACACAACTACATCAGTTCAAGGTCTGATATAAAAATATATATTTTCTAAATAATAGCTCATTAAATTTTTTCTTTTATCTGGTTAATGTGATTTCTGCGCCTGAACTTCACTGCACAGCGTATCCATATCAGGGTTGTAAGACGTCACTTTGATTTTTATGCAGGATTGCAAGCTCGCATCTGTGAGGCGCGAGCGATGTTTACTTTTGATGTAGTTCATGATGGAAAAAACCTGCTCGCACAAGTATGTGGATCCAAAGATCGACAGGACTCCAAATGCATACTTTTTCATGTTCATATAAGTGTCGGGAATGGTATTCCATGTATCGAACACAAGTTTGTCCGGTTTGGGAAGGTTTTTAATGTCACTCCATTTGTGATTCTGAGCAAGAATGGCCTTCTGACGAGCAACATCTTCAAGATCATCTGCCAAGCTTCTGAGCTTAGACACCCACACGTCTTTGTCAGCTATGTCGGCCAGTTCGAGCTCAAAATCAGGCTGACTTACTGCTGTAAATGCAGTCATGTTCAACAGCAATGGATCGACATTCAAAGGAGTGATGGGGAAGGATAATGTGTTTTTTTCCTCCCTAAAATCACGGAATCTTTTCTGAAACACAGTTTCCATTGCGATGATGGCACAAATAAAATACTCATAATTTATCTGATTGTGTGCTTCTTTGAACTCTCAAAAAAGAGAAGTGAAGCAGCGTACCTCTCTGTACATCTCTGACAAACAGTCATCTTGCGCTCAAACGCCAAAACCTCTTCTAGCATCTGCAGGGCTGTGTTTCCTTTCCCCTGCATTCTTTTGTTCAGCGTGTTAAGGTGCGCTGTCATATCCACCATGAAATGCAGCTTTTCCAACCAATCTGGCCGATCCAGCTCAGTAAAGGTTAACCCTTTGCTTTCCAGAAAAGTTTTTATGTGCCTCAAACACACAGCAAACCGTTTCAGTACCTCCCCTCGGGACAGCCACCGAACTTTGTTGTGCAGCCAGAGATCAGCATATGTGCTCTCAACTTCATCTAATAATGAACGGAACTGTCGGTGGTTTAATCCTTGTGCCATTATTTTGTTCACCATCCGAATGACAAGATTCATAACTTCTGTGCACTCCGGAGGAAATGTTTAAGTGCACAATGCCTTTTGATGTAGGATGCAGTGAAATATCAGCAGCTTTCTATCCAGCGACTTCTGAAGTAAATTCACAAACCCCCGCTGTGCTCCTGTCATACTTGGTGCCCCATCAGTACTCACTGACACCAGGTGAGTTGTGTTTATTTCTTTGTTTTTTTAAACAATCCAACACAGCTTCACAGATGTCCTCCCCCAGTGTCTGGCCTTTAAGCGGTATTACCTCAATGATTTCTTCCTGTGGCCCAGCAGAGTTCACATATCTGCATAACAGCACTATTTGCTCAATATCGCTGACATCTTTTGACTCATCACAAGGATTAAACCACCGTTGCTCGTTGCTGGGTTTTTTTGTGTGCAATTCGCAACGTTTTATATAAAGAAAGAGCTTTCTTAACACAGCTGAGCAATGGAATTAAAATTGCAATGATTATTAGAATTGGAATTAACAGAATTGGATAAAATATTCCAGCGTTTAGGTACGCAGGAAGTGACTCCTCCAAAACTGCAGTAAACTCAGAATGGTTAGAAAATGACATTTCCTGAAGTGAATTTGTTACATAAGAAAGTCTATCAAATGTAATATTCTTCAATATGTTGAGTGGATAGATTTGCTTAGTCGTTACGTTTGCCGTGAACGCTAAATGTACTCGAGTAGGAAAAGTGGTTAAATTTTCTGACTTTACTCGACAAGTATCCTCTACGGCAAAATGACCCTGTATCCGCTGATACAACGTGGAGTCCTGACAAATGACGCCGACTAATAGAGGCTTGTGAAAGAAAAAGTAATGAAAACCATGAAATGTCTGATGATACATGTGATTTGGCACCACATGTTTGTAAGGACATAGAGCAAGCGTTTCTGTCGCAGTTGTGTGAGTCAAAACCACCTAGCATACATGATCCGTTATGGGGAAATACGCAAATTGTGAGGCTGCGCAATGATGCAAATTTGAGTATGACGAACTGCAATGAGCTAAACCCCCCCTTTGTGCAGTTGCATATACAGAGAAATCCTCAGCTACCAATACCAAAGACGACGGTAAGTCTAACGTCAACACTGAATTGTTAACTGAAAATGGGAAGGCTATCAACTCAAAAGCAAGAAAAGACTCATCCGACTTAAGAGGGATATGGATAAGTATGGCTTCCATAGTGAGGACTGCCTCCAGCAAAGGGTAATAGTACTGTATTGTATCACCTGTAAATAGTGGTTGCGCATTATATAAGGAACGTCCTATCTCGAGAGCTCGCTGTAAATCAGTTACGGGAAGAAGAGAAGTAGTGACTCTTCCGGCTGCAGCATAAATTAAGTCTCGAATTAAATCAGAATTTCTGGCTAGATCGGCGCGGACGGAGGTCTCTAGCACCAGAAGAGTTTGGTCCGGTAACAAAAAATTTGTTATCTGAGCTATGCGCTTAATAGCACTATTTAGCATCTCACGGAGAGTATTAGTATGCTCAAGTAAATCTTTGACATTAGACTGAAGAGTAGCTACCCGCTTACTGTTCAAATTAATGACCCTTCTATTTGCTGAAGCCCCTGATACAAGCTTATTATAGTGACTACGCAAATCCTGCACATCACTATCCATGGCCGTGCCAAAGAGAAACTGAGAGTCTCTGCCTAGATCATCAACTAATCCCCTTTTTGATCTGGCATGCACTGGATGCTTGTTAAAGTCATGCATTGAATCGTCAATGGAAGTTTGGAGAAAAGAAAGCCTACTTTTCAACAAACAAAATATTTTTGGCATGTAAATGAGATGAAGTATGAGCCTTCTGGTTCACTTCTATCGTTAGCTGGTTAATAGCTTCGGTAAGATGGACCGAGACTGTTTTTAACTCAGTTGGAACAGTGATAATTGATTGATGCAAGTATTTGACTAGGATGACATCCTTTACTAGTGTTACCCTTCCTATAGGAGATGACAGGGCACCTGGCTTCAAATGGTCCGGTAAAGCGTTGAGGGACAACCACACGGCCATGCATGAGAACACCCACAACATATCTGCAAAGCATGTTAAAACCAACGTCTTGCTCGCAAATTATACGTATGTGTTGGTACTGAAGCAGGAGGTAGGTTAGTTGGTGAGTAGGTTTTCGGCAATTGAGCACATGCTGCTAACTGAGGAACCGCTACACGGGTTTTCTTTCGCTATGAATCACATTCAATGTCTGAAGGAAAGGATCAAGAACCTCAAACTTATTGCCATGTTTCTCTCCCACCATCAAGCGTGGTCCAACAAACTTAGGAGCAAGTTTAGAATTCCTTTCGGGTACTTGAACCATTACAGCGTCACCTACCTTAATGACTACTGGGATTGCACGCTTGTGTTGTTGCAATATCATCTCGGCACGTGATGCCTGAAGATTTTTGCGAACTGTTTGATGTATTTTCGCGAAAGTATTCATATGATTTTTCGCATAATCATCAATATTGTATGAGGGCCGCGGAGGCGCTGTGAGTAACTCATAGGGTAACCTCTTGTCTACCCCATAAAGTATATAATGTGGAGCTTTCCCGGTTGACTCGCATACTGAACTGCTTATACACGCTCCTATCTGGGGGATCCAGTCCTCCCTATCGTCGTAAAGAGTCCCTACGACTGGTCTGAGCGCCTCAAGTATTTTTCGGTTGGCTCGTTCTACCAAACCGTTCGAGCTGGGATGATAAGCTACCGTAAACGTCTGCTTAATGCCAAATTGCATGCAAAGTTCTGCAAGTAGAGAGTTTCGAAATTCCAATCCATTGTCGGATAGTATGACCCTTGGGGTCGTAAAAGGACTCATTAAATGTGTAATCAGAGCATGTGCGATGGCTGCTGTTGATTTGTCTGGTACCGGAGCTAGAACAACGTACCTACTAAAGTGATCAACCATGACTAGTAAGTACCGAGATCCCTCGTGACTCATTGGAAGTTGTAGAAGATCTATCGCAACCACGTCCCAGGGTTGCTCGAGTGGTGGGTACTGTAGCATTGATGCTGGACCACGGACAGTACCCTTGTGCTGTGCACAAGTGACACATTGTGCTATATAGTATTCTACATCAACCAATAATGCGTATTGTTTTTAGTGTTTTGTCACGACCAGGGTGCCCGGCCGTTGGATGATTATGATTTAACTGTAAAAGGGTGGGTACCATCGACTCAGGGATAACCCATCTATCAACCGATCCGGGTTGTGTGGTGCAACGACGCAATATCTTCTCCTCGGATAGAGAAAACTCCCTCCTAGGCACATGTAGATATGGTAAGGAAACCTCATCTCCTGACTCTAGGGCGTAAATCATCTTACCCCAAATCGCATGTTTGCGTTGTTCCGCGCCTAAAGTCTGCAAGGTAAAGTTTGCAATTGGAGCAGTTTGTGTGATCGCATTAATCGTCATATTTCGCGACAACGCGTCCGCTACCACATTTGCGCGAACAGGTAAATACTTAAACTCCGACGCAAACTCCTGAATAGTTAGGTACCATCTCGCAAGCCTTCCACGTAAATTTCTTCCCTTAAATAGCTCAGTGATGGCTGCATGATCGGTAAACACTGTTACTGGATATCCGAAAATTAAATCTTTAAAATGTTTTAGTGCCCATACGACGGCAAGTGTTTCCTGATGTGTGACCGAATAATTAGCCTCTGCTTTGTTGAGAGCCCTACTCGCAAATGCTATTACGCGGCTCTTTCCTCTGTCATCCTTTTGCATCAATACTGACCCGACTCCCAATCCTGAAGCGTCAGTGTAAAGTTCAAAGGGTGCTTTGAAATTTGGGAATGCCAATACCGGTGCGTTGGTTAAGGCATCTTTCAGCTCCTGGAAGCTGCGCTCCTGGGGAGTATCCCAAACAAATTTGACTTCTTTCTTGATAAGTTGAGTTAATGGTTGTGCGATCTTAGCGAATGAAAGGATGAAAGGACGGTAATATCCCGCTAGCCCGAGTAATGACCTCACATTTTCAACCGAACGTGGCTGGGGAAAGTTTTTAACTGCTCTTACCTTATCATCCATAGTATGGATGCCTTGTCCATCGACTACGTGTCCTAAGAAAGTAACTCTAGCTTTCATAAACTCGCATTTGGCTAGTTTAACTGTAAGGCCTGCTGCTTGCAATCGCTGCAACACTTTTTGCAGAGTTTCAAGGTGGACATTCGCGTTTTTACTGCAGATGATCAGATCATCAAGATACGCACACAAGGATCCGCCTAACATGTCAGCGAATAACGTGTTTATCATCCTTTGGAACGTCAAGGGCGCCGACTTAAGTCGAAAGGGCATTATCAGCCATTGATAGTGCCCCTTCGGCGTACTGAATGCCGTTACTTCGCGGGAGCGTTCCTCCATGGGCACCTGCCAATATCCTGACAGCAGATCCAGGCTAGAAAAATATTTGTTATTTTCCCCTAATGACATTAGCAAGTCGCTGAGGACCGGCAAAGGATATCGATCATCCTCAGTGACTGCATTGACCTTTCGAAAGTCAATCACTGGACGAAAAGTTCCATCCTTTTTCGAGACAAGGAACAAAGGACTGTTCCAGGGTGATGAAGAATGCTCAATCACTCCCTGCGCCATCATGTCCTCAATTTGCTCTTCTACAACAGTCCGTTGACTGTGGGGCAATCGATATGCAGGTATGTACACAGGTTTAGTACATGGTTTGAGCTTGATTTGGTGTTCAGCTCTATGTGTGGCACCTAGGGGTTCACCTGGCAGTGCAATAACATCGCGGTACTGCTCAAGTAGCTCTAACAACGGACGCTTCGACTCCGGATAATCCACAACGTTGACAAGCGAACTTAGGGTTGGTACCTGACCCAGTTCGGTGTCATCGGAGGAATGTACCGCAGCGATGCAAGTCGTAGGAAGTTCTAGAGGCTCGGGTACTACCGGCTTGTCATACACCAAACCATCCCCTAGATAGACTCCATGTTTAATGCGTATTGATCCGCCAGTGGTGTTTACCACTAAGGCAGATGTAAGATGATTTTCTCGTACGGTGGAAAGAGTAGCTTCTAATACTAGTCGCTGTAACTTGCAATCTCCACCTAGAATAATTTCACTACCGACGGGCGCGTGTGGCACCGTCACCGGGACGTGCATAGCTACTCGATCAGGAATTTCATGATTCCCCACTACCGTGACTTTCGCTATCTTCCAATTCGCGAAAGGATCATGGTTGTCCCGTGTCACATAACTTGAATTTATCGCTCGCGAAGTAGTCTCTTTGTATTGCCCACGATTGTTCTCTTCTTCTCGTGAACGCGATTTATTATTCAAAGAAGCAAGAGCCTTTGGCTCAGGCATTGCCTTTATTGTCTTTCCTTGATAAGTGACATAATTTCTACCCGGTTCTATTGTGAATGGATTTGACTTCAGAGCTTCTAATCCCAATAATCCATCGACTGGAAAATGAAAATTGTTGACGACATATAAATCTAAACGCGTCGCAGGTGTCCCCTTCAGGATTACTACAGGAAGAGAAACTTTCCCTAATATCTGTAACTTCGACTCTGTAACTCCCTGCAATTGTAAGTCACTTTGGCGTAACGGCCAACGCCCACCGCGAGAATTTCGCTTGATTATCTCATATGCTTTACTTGAGAGCACACTCACGGCGGCGGCTGTGTCTACAGCCAGGGAAATTTTGCTTCGACTGACCTGGGTCGGTAATGCAATTACGTCTTTTTGACTACAGGCCGCCACAATGTTCTCGTATACAGTCTTGTCTGTGGTGCCTGTATTTCCTGTACTTCGACCTACTAACTTGGAAATTTTTTGTGTCTGCGCGCGGCTTCCCCCGACGGGTAAGTCTCGTCAGCGCGCCTTACCTGCCGCCCCTCGCGCATGGCTTTGAGGCTGTAGCAGTGGTCAGTGTCATGATTGTAGTGGTCATGTAAAGCACAATAGAGTAGTTGTTTCCCCGGTGCTGCATGAGCTCCGTGTGACCTACTCGCGAATGTAGAGTCGGACGATTGCTGTTCAGGAACAGTCTTCGCAATCCGCTCCCACGTTGGCGAAGAGAAAGTCTTAGGGCGTACGGAAGGAAATTTTCCTTCTACTCTTGGCTTTGATTGTTGTGATTTTTGAGCATGTTGCCTCTTTTTAAGACACTGTCGCTCAAGGTGTCCTATTCTCTTGCAATAATTACAAGAACGACTTGGATGTTTGACCACCCTAGAAACATCAGATGACTGAGGCGCAGCTGCTAAGTTGTGAGAGGGTGATGAGTCCTCGTCTGCAGTCACCCCGGCTACAGAATGAAGACCACTTTGACCACTCTCCCCTAGCTTGCTAATGATCGATGAAACTAAGTCCACCAACTCATCCTGGGGCTTGAACTTCATCGACGACGCCGCCTGTCTTACGCGCGGTGAAACATGGGAAAAGTAGAAAAGTAATTATAAGAAGCTTGTTAGATTATATACGCTAATATGTTGCTGGCCTTGAGTTAATCAGTTTCCTTCTCGAAGGACTCGTACACAACCCTGTGTCAAAGCATTAGCGGGTATGGTGCCTGACCACATGTCTTTACTTTCCCAATTTAAAGCTAATTTGTCCACCACATGTATTACTTGTTTAAGTAATGTGGTCTCTGCGAAACCACAAAAGATATTGATAAAGTTGGTTTTGAATTTATCCCAATCAATACCAATTTTCTCGGTGCATAATGCGGTCCCTTCCATCAGCTGCATGGCACGCGACTCTGGTGCAATACGCGCCCGCACAAAAGAAATTTTATCCGCATTATGTATGATGCCAAAGTTACGCATTACATCCTCACAAACGTTGATGAATGTACGCGCTGAGTAGCCGTCTTCTTCCTCGGTAAACTTCCTAACCGAAGCCACTGTAGGTAGGATTTTTACTGCAGGCGGCGCCATAAGTGCCTGGGCACCTGTCCCGGGTTGAGGAACATTATTCCCTTGCGTGAGGCTAATATTACTCTGACAGTTCATTTCTACTTCCTCAGCCCAACTAGGTGTAGCTTCGGATTCCTTCCGTTCGTGCGACTGCAGACACCCTTCTGGTAATTTGGATTTGGTAGAATAACTCTTACCGCTTCTCAACACAAATAAATCAGAAACTTCCGGTGAGCCGTGTTGATGTGAATCAATAAAAGTTTCCGCCTCGGCAATTGACAAATTATAATTATCAAGGAAATTTGCCTTTTCCCCCAAAGTCTCGGCTGCCTCGGTAACTTCTGACTCCACAACCACATGTTGCTGCCTTTGTTGTTGAACTTCGAGCTCTTCTTCCTCTGACTGAATTTCCCTAGTAAATTTTTGTCAACTCACTGTTCCCTTCGTCCATTAGCAATCACCAATAAAGCAAAAAAAAGGTATCAATTGATAAAACAATGAAAATTAGACAATTAAATGTCTATATCATGAGTAAAAATATTTCAAACTTCACTTCAATAAAATGTTATTCATTGAAAATATAGTATGACCTCCAAAACTTTCCAAAACAGAAAATGGGATTATATGGGAATAGCTATTTTAAAATTGGATTATAAGGTCCCCCACTGTGTTGTAACGTGTACACTTTGAGTTTAATGTAACTGTAGTGTTAGCTAAATGTTGTACTCACTGTTAAAATACATAGTATTATGGCTTGTGACTTGGATGACGTCCCGTGCTGACGCTGCAATCTTCTGCGTCGTCTCCTGTAGAATGTAGCCGGGCTGGGAAGACTCCTCGCTGCTCCTCTTGCTCACACTCTTGTCATCTACTGCCTTTGATATCTTCGAAATCCTTGTTAATTATTCTTATCTCTACCAGGCTTCTCTGTTAAGCTGGTAGAAGTGTTGTCTTCACAAACAGGTGTTCTGGTTAATGTGTGTTAATCTGAGTACAATCTCGCGGTCAACCCGTCGACAAGACTATATACTCAATAACACTTTTTATCTTGTCATTAACCAGTCACTTTCTCTCCTGTGATAGCTAATTCTAGACTATCATTCTAGTAGTGAAGATGACTCACATTTGAAGGTGAGGAGTGAGGTGGTACTTTGGCTGGTATGTTGTGCTTCGAAACTGCTGACACGACTGTGTTGGTCGCTGGCTCTCCTCACACGCACCCTGATACCTGAATCAGCCGCCCTCTGCAACCACCCACTTTGCTCCACGCGCACACAGACAGAATTTTCACACGAAATATTACTTGTTTTTAACACTGAAAGTGTTATTGTGAAGAGGACACTGTTTTAAGTATTCATCCGAACCGCTGCCACCATCATGTTATAGTCCTTTTTGAACAGACTGATGTCTGGGACTATAATTTTTATTAATTTGTAATAATTGTCTCGTGTGAAGCTGCTTACCTTTGGTAGCTGGTAATAGTGGTTATTTGATTCTCTCTCTCTCTCTCTTGGAAGAGTAGTGTGCGGGGAATTAAAAGTGTGTAATGGTTTTATACTATATTAATTAGCAAAGTAGAATGGTTTGTACAATGTAGTTACTTAATCACAAATGGGCTCGAACACTTGTTGTTTGAAGTAATGTCGACTACACCAACACTCAGATGGATGTCTCCTTGAATCTTGAAAGGTGAGTCTGGTGACGTCAAGCGAAGGAGCAGCCGCGTCCTCCTCCAAATCTGGATGTAGCTTGAGTGATGTGGTTTGCTCAGCGTTTCCGCCTGGCGGCTGGGGCGCGGCTAACCAGTATGCCATTAGCATATAATCTATTACATTAAAATAGAATGGAAATAATAAAGAATGATGATAGGTGATGTCCTGAATGATATACACATGTGTGGATGAAGTCTCCTTGTCTACCTACATTCCGGAGAATGTACTGGTAAATTAATATTACTTTCCTCCCCCTCGCGGATGGATACTCACCCCCCTGTCGCTAAGGTCAAGCGAGTAGCTTTCCATTCCATATAAGGAGTGGAAAAGTATGAGGAAAGCCTCAAGTATATCAAACCTGCCTAGTAACTGATTACATACAGACATACACACACCTTGATCTAATTAATACCTAAATGGCCCTAACAACTCCGAGGAAGGATTCCTGAAAGAATGAGTTTGTTAGATCTACAATTATACCGCTGAATAATCTGCTTTTATTTCTCCAGCAGCTCCTCAAATCTGGTGTTCATGACGTCATTTGTATCTGCATCAATAATTAAAACATTATTACTATCTGCCATACTGGTTACCTCATCGCAGGCTACCAAGATAATGTCCTAACGACTACCAGGCATGCATATCAATTTCCTGGTAGCTCGTGCTCCTTTACAAAATTCTTGAAGTTGCTTTCTAACGACAGAGTCGCTGATAAGTCTCGTCTCTTGATCCTTTTCTTTTACTGCCAGGATCTTGAACCTGTTAGAAGTCGTATTGGGTAAAACTTAATAATTAGTAGTTCGTCGTAAACCATTTCTCACTAGAGTTAAAGGTGCTTCCCCCTCAATTTTACGTTCAGGGAAATTTACAGTATCATATTTTGAAGCAGCTACAGCGGCATAACTCTGACTAATCTTTAGGTAAAAAGGAGTGGTAAACTCCGACGTTTGCTGTGACAATCTTTTGCGAGACATGGATTTTTTTTCTGAAGTTCATCGTATTCATCCTGCATGACGGCAGGCTGACAAGTCTGAAAAGAATTTTCCGGTGAAACGCCCGTTACATGCATCGCATTTAGGTGACATCTTTATTGTAGGTTGACTGTAGAATGAGAGGAAGAATTAACACTACAATCAGTGAAATTGATGTCACAAGGTAGATGGATTAAAGCTGTCAAGTGAGATAGTAATGAGTTTTGTGTAGACAAGGATTACATTTTTGTGTGAGTCAGTCAGGTATTTGGATAATAATTAAATCGGGTCAGGTAGTGTATAAGTCTTAGATAACGTAAGTCAGTTGTAATATTTTCAAGGTCAAAGTTTTGAGTGAGTTATAAGTAAAAAAAAAATTGCCTTAAGCAACACAATATTAAATACGCAGGGAAATAATGGGTCATTATTCTCTAAATAGCACCACAAAAAACAAGCAAATAAATAGTAAGGTTAAATCAATAACAATAATTTACGCTACTCTAAGAGGAAGTATTTAGGGCTAAATAACATTTCAAACACACACAATAGGTAACAATTTAAACACGGTGTATCACTAATGTTTGTGCAAAGAGTTGTGTATAATGTTTAGAACATAGGGATAGTAAGGATTCGTAGCCTACGAATAAATGTGTGCATTTATGTGGCGAGTTCAGGATAGTAGCAAATGTCACGTCCGCGCGAAAGAGAAGTCATATAGAGAGTGAGAGAGGTCAGATTGAGACATTGTGTATGCGTAGCACAATTTGAAATTAAAAAATGTAAGAAAACTCAGGTCAAGAGTACTATTATATTTTTATTTTAACGAATCAACACTTCATATTCTTCAGAAAGAATAACAACAATGCTGAAAGAGGCCGTATATATACCACTGTTTTGGATCATCTCGCAGGATGTATTGGCGGGAAGCCCCCTGATTAGCTTTTTGTGATCTTTACATCTTTGATGAGGTTAGATTCAATCTAGCTGCATCAAGAAAGTGACAAGTGACAGTTCTCGTTGTGATTCGTCACTTCATTAGCCGTGATGAGCGCGGCTTCCATTGCTCTCATCTTTTTTCCTAGCCCTCTACGCAGAAATTTAACGTTATACCAATTCGGCAAGTGTCTAATAGACCAATTTCATTAGACCAAAAATCGTACGTATTATCTATCATTTGATGGAAAATATGTTTAATTTCAATATACTAATTGTATTTTAGCTTAAATATGCGTCATATATTAAATAAATGCAGTTGTTTTATGCCAAAATATGACGTCACTTCGGAACGCGCTGTGATTGGTCGTGACGTCAGTAGCGACCTCTCTTAGCCACGGCGCAGCTGATCCTTTATCCATTTATCCTTTATTCTTTTCATTCCCGCTATTGTTTTCGTGGCAATAATAATAGTAGTAGTAGTAGTAGTAGTAGTAGTAGTAGTAGTAGTAGTAGGAGTAGTAGTAGTAGTAGTAGTAGTAGTAGTAGTAATAGTAGTGGTAGGATGAGGATAGTAGTTGTAGTAGTAGTAGTAGTTGTAGTAGTAGTAAAAGTATTATTAGTAGTAGCAGTAGTAGTAGTAGTAATAATAATAGTAGTAGTAAGATGAGGAGGATAGTAGTAGTAGTAGTAGTAGTAGTAGTTTTTTTTTACATTAAAAGGGTACTGGCTAAGGGAAAACTAAAATAAGTAATAAAAAAAAATCCCGCTTGTCGCCAGACCCTGTAAAGAGGACAGTAGGAGAATAGAAGCAAGGGGTGGAGATCCAGTTGACATCAGAGGTGTCTTGACACTCCTCTTTTGAAAGAGTTTAAGTCATAGGCAGGTGGAGAAACATACAAAGAAACAGAGTTCCAGAGTTTACCAGTGTAAGGGATGAAAGCGTGAAGATACTGGTTAACTCTTGCATTAGGAAGATGGACAGAATAAGGATGAGAAGAAGTAGAAAGTCTTGTGCAGCGAAGCCGCGGGAGGGGGGGAGGCATGCAGTTAGCAAGGTCAGAAGAGCAGTCAACATGAAAATAGCGGTAGAAGATAGATAAAGATGCAATATTGCGGCGGTGACTTAAAGAATCAAGAAAGTCAGTTAGAGGAGGAGAGTAGTAGTAGTAGTAATAATAGTAGTGGTAGGATGAGGAGGATAGTAGTTGTAGTAGTAGTAGTAGTTGCAGTAGTAGTGAAAGTATTAGTAGTAGTAGCAGTAGCAGTAGTAGTAATAATAATAGTAGTAGTAGGATGAGGAGGATAGTAGTAGTAGTAGTAGTAGTAGTAGTAGTAGTAGTAGTAGTAATAATAATAATAGTAATGGTAGGATGAGGAGGATAGTAATAGTAGTCGTAGTAGTATTAGTAGTAGTAGTAATGGTAGTAGTAGTAGTAGTAATAATAATACTAGTAGAAGTAGTAGTAGTAGTAGTAGTTGTTGTAGTAATAGTAGTTGTAGTAGTAACAATGATAGGATGAAGAGGATAGTAGTAGTAGTAGTAGTAGTAGTAGCGGAAGAAGAAGTAGTAGTAGTAGTAATGATAGGATGAAGAGGATAGTAGTTGTAGTAGTAGTAACAATGATAGGATGAGGAGAATAGTAGTAATAGTAGCAGTAGTAGTAGTAATAGTAATAATAAAAGTATTATTATTATTATTATTATTATTATTATTATTATTAATATTATGCAGTAGTAGTAGCAGCAGCAGCAGTAGTAGTAAGAATAGTAGTAGTAATAGTAATAGAAGTATTATTATTAATATTATTATTATTATTATTATTATTATTATCATTATCATTATTATTATTATAATTATTATTATGTGGTAGTAGCAGCAGTAGTAGTAGTAGTAGTAGTTGTAGTATTAGTATTAGTATTAGTATTAGTATTAGTAGTAGTAGTAGTAGTAGTAGTAGTAGTAGTAGTAGTCTCTCTCTCTCTCTCTCTCTCTCTCTCTCTCTCTCTCTCTCTCTCCTCTCTCTCTCTCTCTCTCTCTCTCTCTCTCTCTCTCTCTCCTCTCTCTCTCTCTCTCTCTCTCTCTCTCTCTCTCTCTCTCTCTCTCTCTCTCTCTCTCTCTCCTCTCTCTCTCTCTCTCTCTCTCTCTCTCTCTCTCTCTCTCTCTCTCTCTCTCTCTCTCTCTCTCTCTCTCTCTCTCTCTCTCTCTCTCTCTCTCTCTCTCTCTCTCTCCTCTCTCTCTCTCTCTCTCTCTCTCCTCTCTCTCTCTCTCTCTCTCTCTCTCTCTCTCTCTCTCTCTCCTCTCTCTCTCTCTCTCTCTCTCTCTCTCTCTCTCTCTCTCTCTCTCTCTCTCTCTCTCTCTCTCTCTCTCTCTCTCTCTCCTCTCTCTCTCTCTCTCCTCTCTCTCTCTCTCTCTCTCTCTCTCTCTCTCTCTCTCTCTCTCTCTCTCTCTCTCTCTCTCTCTCTCTCTCTCTCTCTCTCTCTCTCTCTCTCTCTCTCTCTCTCTCTCTCTCTCTCTCTCTCTCTCTCTCTCTCTCTCTCTCTCTCTCTCTCTCTCTCTCTCTCTCTCTCTCTCTCTCTCTCTCTCTCTCTCTCTCTCTCTCTCTCTCTCTCTCTCTCTCTCTCTCTCTCTCTCTCTCTCTCTCTCTCTCTCTCTCTCTCTCTCTCTCTCTCTCTCTCTCTCTCCTCTCTCTCTCTCTCTCTCTCTCTCTCTCTCTCTCTCTCTCTCTCTCTCTCTCTCTCTCTCTCTCTCTCTCTCTCTCTCCTCTCTCTCTCTCTCTCTCTCTCTCTCTCTCTCTCTCTCTCTCTCTCTCTCTCTCTCTCTCTCTCTCTCTCTCTCTCTCTCTCTCTCTCTCTCTCTCTCTCTCTCTCTCTCTCTCTCTCTCTCTCTCTCTCTCTCTCTCTCTCTCTCTCTCTCTCTCTCTCTCTCTCTCTCTCTCTCTCTCTCTCTCTCTCTCTCTCTCTCTCTCTCTCTCTCTCTCTCTCTCTCTCTCTCTCTCTCTCTCTCTCTCTCTCTCTCTCTCTCTCTCTCTCTCTCTCTCTCTCTCTCTCTCTCTCTCTCTCTCTCTCTCTCTCTCTCTCTCTCTCTCTCTCTCTCTCTCTCTCTCTCTCTCTCTCTCTCTCTCTCTCTCTCTCTCTCTCTCTCTCTCTTTAAACAAAGTAGCACATACAGAAAAGTTAGCATCTACATTACATAGATATTTACAAACTTACAGGCTAAAGAAAACAATGCTATTGTTTTTCTATCTAAAAGCCTCATTCTGTCATTAATAAATATACATGTATAAAGTGATAATGAATTAATTATCCCTGCCTCAGTAACCAGTCATTTACAGTCTTCTTAAAGCACTGCACATTTGTGTCTTTATGTATCACTCCTGAGGCATTCAGGGTGTTCCAAAGTTTCACGTATCTATTTGTGAATTGTCGCTGCTGATGCCATGTCCTACAACGTTGCATCAGCAGCACACCAGGAGTCTGTACGAGAGCTCGTGTGGCGACGTGACTCAGGCGTTGAGGCTGCTTCAGGTCCAGTAAGTGACTCACACATACTACCTGCACCTTAAACACCACTGTGAGTCCTGCCAAGTCACGGCGGTGTTGGAGGGTGTGCAGGTGTGGCTCTTGATCGGTGCCACGGTCCTTGATGAGCCTCGCTGCACGATCCTGCACTCTGTCTAGGAGGGATAGGTGTTTTTTGGCCGCTCCACCCCATGCAAGGCACGAGAACTCAAAAGATGAGCGTACCTGTGCTTTGTATAGTGTCTCCAGCCCTTTTGCATCCAGGAACCATGACATTCTCCTTAGAGAAGCCAGCTTTCCGGACGCCTCCCTGGCGAGACGTTCGATGTGGGATTTAAAGGTCAACCCACGATCATAGGTGACCCCCAACACCTCCATCTCGTCCTGTGGCGCCAGTGGTGCCCCGTTATAATTAAGACGCAGGGTTGAGTTTGTTCTGGAGACGAGGATCAGCTGAGTTTTATGGAGGCTAATTTCACCTGCCACATGTTGCCCCAGGCGATGATGCTGCTCAGCCTGTCGTCAAGCTGAGACGCAGTGGCAGGCTCCTCCTGTGGGTTGTAGTTCTGCGTCAGGGTGATGTCATCGGCGTATGCTCTCGCACTGGGGATGAGGTGCAGCAGATCATTGATATATATATATATATATATATATATATATATATATATATATATATATATATATATATATATATATATATTCCAAAGCAGAGGGCCGAGACAGCTCCCCTGAGGAACACCTGCTTTGATGGGCTGCACCTCAGACTCCCGACCACCGACAGTCACCCTGAGGTACCTGTCACTCAGATAATCACTGTGGAGTGGAAGGAGAGCCCCATCTATGCGGACGGCTCACAGCTTGGTGACCAGAGCCTCTTTCCAAACACGGTCAAAGGCGCTCTCTATATCAAGCGCCACAACCGCGGTGACTTTTTCCTGGTCCAAGGCCGTGCTGAGGCTGGAGGCCAACAGCAGGTGCAGGTCTGCTGTTGACCGCCCCTGCCGGAACCCAAACTGCCTGGTGCACAAAAGATGTTGTCTATCCAGGTGCTTCGTGATCCTGGCGACCACGATAGACTCCATTACTTTACTGACCACCGGCAGCAGAAACACAGGGCGGTAATTTTTTGCCTCACACTTACCACCCTTTTTGTGCACTGGCACCACATTGCTTGTTTTCCAAGCTTTTGGCCACGTGCTGGTTTGAAGACAGTAGTTAAACAGTGAGGCAAGAGAACGAGCCAGTTCAGTAGCACACTGACGCAGCAGGCGAGGGCTGATATTATCTGGGCCCACGGCCTTTTTGACGTCCACTTTCAAAAGTACGGCTCTCACCTCCGCCTCACTTGTCATCACTGTCTCCAGCTTGTTTCCCTCCCCACCGCTGTTTTTCTCACTCCCTTTCCCTGCTTCTCTCACTCCCTCTCCCTGCTTCCCTCACTCCCTCTCCCTGCTTCCCTCACTTCCTCTCCCTGCTTCTCTCACTCCTTCTCCCTGCTTCTTTCACTCCCTCTCCCTGCTTCTCTCACTCCCTCTCTTGCTTCTCTCACTCCCTCTCTCTGCTTCCCTCACTCACTCTCCCTGCATCTCTCACTCTCTCTACCTGCTTCCATCACTCCCTCTTACTGCTCCTCTCACTCCCTCTCCCTGTTTCTCTCACTCTCTTTCCCTGCTTCTCTCACTCTCGCTCCCTACTTCTCTCACTCCCTCCCTGCTTCCCTCACTCCCTCTCCCTGGTTCTCTCACTCCCTCTCCCTGCTTCCCTTACTTCCTCTCCCTACTTCCATCACTCCCTCTCCCTGCTTCTCTCACTTCCTCTCCCTGCTTCTCTCACTCCCTCTATCTGCTTTCCTCACTCCCTCTCCCTGCTTCTCTCACTCCCTCTCCCTACTTTTCTCACTCCCTCTCCTTGCTTCTCGCACTCCTTTTCCTTGCTTCTCTCACTTCCTCTCCCTGCTTCCTTCACTCCCTCTCTCTGCTTCTCTCACTCTCTCTCCCTGCTTCTCTTACTCCTTTTCCCTGCTTCTCTCACTCCCTCTCCCTGCTTTTCTCACTCCCTCTCTCTGCTTCCCTAACTCCCTCTTCCTGCTTCTCTCACTCCCTCTCCCTGCTTCCATCACTCTCTCTCCCTGCTTCTCTCACTCCCTCTTCCTACTTATCTCACTCCCTCTCTTTGCTTCTCTCACTCCTTCTCTCTGCTTCTCGCACTTCCTCTCCCTGCTTCCTTCAATCTCTCTCTTTGCTTCTCTCACTCTCTCTCCCTGCTTCTCTTACTCCCTTTCCCTGCTTCTCTCACTCCCTCTTCCTGCTTCTCTCACTCCCTCTCTCTGGTTCCCTCACTCCCTCTCCCTGCTCCTCTCACTCCCCCTCTCTGCTTCTCTCACACTCTCTCCCTGCTTCTCTTACTCCCTCTCCCTACTTCTCTCACTCTTTCTCCTTGCTTCACTCACTCCCTCACTCTGCTTCTCTCATTCCCTCTCCCTGCTTCTCTTACTCCCTCTCCCTGCTTCCGTCACTCCCTCTCCCTGCTACTTTCACTCCCTCTCCCTGCTTCTCTCACTCCCTCTCCCTGATTTTCTTACTCCCTCTCCCTGCTTCCCTCACTCTCTCACTCCCTCTCTCTGTTTCCCTCACTCCCAAGTCCCTCGTCGTTTAGAAGATGCAGCATCTTCTTGACGTAAAAAATATTATTCATCACTACAACTCCACCGCCTTTGTAAGGTTGAGTTATTATCAGGTATTTACGTTCGTTAAGCTTCTCCAGTGGTTCCTGATATCTCCTTGGTAAACCACCTCTCGCCTCTTTAGCCAGTGTTTGGCAACACACAATCACACCCTGCTTGAAATCTTTGCCCACGTCCACGAAAAAGACGGGCAATGGTTTTAAACAAGGTGATGTGCTCTTCCTCTTACTTCATGTTATGCTAAGCATTATTCTCTCTATTTTTCTTAGGCATAATTTTCATTTTAAGGTTTTCTTAAGAATCCATATATTTGCAGTGGTAAAAAGTACTTATTGTAAAACATTTTTCTTTAGAGATAACTTTTTTTTATCATAGTTTTTCATATTGTGCTTGTGGCAGTTTTTTGTGATAGAGTTTTGAATAATGTAAAGGTAGTTTATGCTTCTTTTGTTACCTTTAATGTTGGTACTTTTTTATTGTGATAGTATTGTAGGGAAAAAAAAATATTGTGAGGGTAGATTGGAAACAAGTTTTATCACATGTTTTCCACCAATGAACACTGCAATATAGTATACTGAATGACTTTCATAAATGCAAGTTTATGAGTGCAAGGAGTCAAAATGTTTCGGACTCTTTAACACTACTGATTGTTTAACATGTGGTGACTAGTATATGCTTGTTATTATGGTTACAGTAATTATGTATAGTACACGGAGTTGGCGAAGAACAATTTAAAAAAAAAATTCTGCATTGGTAACAATTATTGTATTACTCAAAAATAACGTTTCCTGTTCCTAAAATACAATATCCTTTCCCTTCAAGAGTCTGAAAACTTAGGTGGGCGGAAGCTAAGAATTGTCTCAGTACCGTACTTCCCGTACATGGACTACGACCGCAACACAGATCTGAAAAAGGACACTCGCGTGGCTACTCATGATTCCCTTGACATCAGGATTATTGCTGTATTTTCAAAACTGCTGAACTTCACGTAAGCTACCTAAATCTTTTATAGGTTAACTTTTGTGGCAATCCTTATACACTGCTATTATCATCAATGTGTAATACTCATTTTTTTTTTTGTAATCATAAATTAGGTCAATTACCACCCCCACCCCCCCACCCCCCAGAGTTGAAACTCGCATAGTGGAAGGAGAAAATGAGAAATGAAAGGGGGTTGTTGTTAATCTTAAGTAACTATCGTTATCTAGGTATTTAGGTAGGGAAAATTGAGACGAGGTAATTATAAGGTGAAGTAGTTACACACCTTAATGGTAGTTTTGCGAAATGATGTTTATCCTAGGAGGTGTATGTCGGGAAATTACTGTATTTCAATACCCTCCTGTATTCACTGGCCTCCGCGCCATAATCCTATTTTTTTGCTTTACTTACGGAGGAATAGTATAAGGAGGAGTAGTTATTTTAGCATAACATATGGAAGAGTGTTGTAGGTTCCAATAATGGGTTGATGTGAGCAAGACGGAGAAATTTGAGGATGTGGTAATTGTAATATTTATTTCGTAGGGGAAGAATAATAGAGACTGAAGGGTGTTGTAGTTATGATTCTAATTAAAATAGAAATTTGGGTAAATAAATGGTATGTCAGGGGAAATATAATTATAATTATACAGGAGTTAAGTATAGATAGAGGTATATGGCAACGCTGTTGGTTTGCTGGTAGCCGGCCGACCACGCATACAGCATTCGATCTCCACCTACCTTCGTGAACAGGTATGATTTTATAGCTCTGTTATTAGTTAGCTAAGCTACAGAGTTAATTCTTAAAAAAAACATGAAGTGCGTTATATGTGTTAAGCTTGTCATTACTAGAGAGTGTGAATAAGTGTAGAGAAAATGCATTATAGTGTATTTAACGCCAGGGCTAATGTGTTGTTTTTTTTCTGGGATTTCGACCTCCACCTACCTTCGTGAACAGATTTTGATCTCAGTCTACCTCCGATAAACTAGTGACTTTCCTAGAAAAAAACAGCATGATTAATAATTCTCAACATAGTTTCCGTAACAAACGGTCTTACTTAACGAATCTCCTTGACTTTTATAACGATGTATTCAACATTTATGACGAGACAAAAGCGGTTGATATAATTTATCTCGACTTCCAAATAGCGTTTGACAAAGTTCCCCATAAACGGTTATTAAAAAAATTAGAATCACACGGCATATCTGGGAAAATTCTTAAATGGGTTGAAGACTGGTTTTCCAACAGAAGGCAACGCGTTGTCATAAACGGTAAATCATCTAACTGGCGAGACGTTAAAAGCGGTGTGCCACAGGGCTCAGTACTTGGTCCCATTCTTTTTTTAATTTATGTCAATGATATTGATGAAGGCCTCACCTGTAAGATATCAAAATCTGCCGACGATACGAAAATCACGAGTAAAGTAACTACAACCACCGTCAAACTAAAATTTCAATTAAACCTCGACACGTTAGTCAGTTGGTCAAAAAAATTGCAAATGAAATTTAATGTTGATAAATGTAAAGTTTTCCATATCGGTAGCATCAATCAATTCACAAAATATACAATGAATGGCTCTAAACTTTCCAAGGTTAACCATGAAAAAGACTTAGGGGTAACTATTAGTAACGACCTCAAACCAGATAAACATTGTTCAGACGTTGTAAAAAAAGCGAACAAACTGGTCGGCTTCATCGGTAGAACTTTTGAGTATAAATCTGAAAAAATTATCCTTACACTATAAAGCACTCGTACGCCCTTATCTAGAATATTGCATTCAATTTTGGTCACCATACTATAGAAAAGATATTAATAAGCAGGAGAGAATACAAAGAAGAATTACTAAAATGATCCCAAGATTGCGAAACAAGTCTTACGAAGAACGACTAAAGAAGGTGAACTTATTCAGTTTATCCAAACGTAGGCTACGAGGGGACCTAATTGAAGTTTTTAAAATTTTCCATGGTTTTAATAATATTAACAAACGACTGTAACTACCGATCTCACAAGCACCACCCGCGTAACAATGGCTTAAAGATTGGTAAGCGTTTTAGATCGAATGAAGCGAAGCCCTTTTTCTTCAATAGAATCGTAAATGTTTGGAATTCTCTCCCAGCACAAATAGTTAACAGTATTACAATTTAATCGTTTAAGAAGAAACTCGATAAGCATTTAGCATCCGTTCACCAAGTCGAATATTTCACTACTGCGTAAATTTTTAAATTTTTAATTTTATTTATTTAATTTTTTTTATATTTATTTTTTTTAGCATAGATTACTTCTTTTTTCTCACTTTCCAATACAAATTCCATGATAGTTTTTCCATACTACATGGTATCACTTCCTCTTCCGGCCAGCTTCGGCTGGAGTGGGTAGGTGGGGAGGAACCTTCCACTTTGCTGTCCTTTTGTCTCTTATCAAGTAGATATAGTAGTAGTGTAGGTAAACAGACAGCCTCATTAGGTCCAGTAGGACTGTTGCTGTCTGTTCTTTCTTTGTACTCCTTTGAACGTCCAGGCTTTTGCTGTTCAAAAGTCTAGGCCAAGAGATATGGGAAAGTCTAGTAGGTTAGAAATAAGTAATCTAGGGCAAGTGATAGGAAGGAATTACACTTTGAAGGTGATAGCAGGTAACAGGTGGTTGCCACGTGTTAATTGGTTGTTATTAAGGTGTCTTTAATACCTCAGTTTCCTCGTCTTTCGCTCTCAGATCCGAAGGAATATTCCATCTGAGACGAAAGAAGAGTGATAGGCATTAACTTGGCCAATTGTTTAGTAGTTGTTGAAAAGTGTTGTATTTTTTTTTCGCGCACAAGCTAACTAGTGGTAACCCTCATCTGTTATTTTCGAATGCGCTGGTCATTCATCAAGTGTTAAGTGATACTTTTATATATATAAGTAATTATCAAATATATATTTTTCGATACTTCATCTTCACATATCATTATCCCTGAACTCCCTACCCTCTGACCGATTGACAAGGAAAGTGAGACCGAACCTATTATTTATTTTTATTTATTTTGGTGAGTATATACGCAAGTATTACACTGGTGGCAGCGGTGGGATCACTGGAGTTTCGGTCAGTCGTATTGGTTGTTCAGAGGGATTGTTTGAAGGTTTGAAAGTATCGTTATTTTTTTATTTTTTTCTTTTTCTTTTTTTTTCTTTTTTCTTTTTTTTTTATTTTTTATGAGTGAAGCAATGTTTAAAGTAGCCGTGGTTGGACATAGCCAAGTGCCGAGAGGGCTGACAGTCGAGAATACGCAGTTTAAAATATTCCGTGGACCTGGTGCCCGTGCTCAATTTTTCTTTCAGGATGGGAGGTTATCTAGTGTGCTTGAGTGGAAACATGACCTCACCCTGTTGTGGATTGGTAGTAATGATATCAGTGAAACCACACAACCACGTCAGTTGGCTAACCATATTAGTGAAATAGGCAAAGTCATCGAACAGACTTGCGGATCAAAAGTAATTATTATTGAAATAGAAAACCGGAAGTATCAGTCAAGCACTCCAGTCATTATAAATTTTCGTTATCAAAGGGTGAAGCGTTCAGTCAACAGGGCTTTATTGGGGAGTCGTCAGTTATTGTGTCTTAACTTTAATGCAATAAAATTCACTTTGGTTCATTTCGAAACAAATGCGAAAGGGTTAATCAACAAGAAATTAATAAGAGCCATTAGAGAGTGGAAGGAAAAGCTGTCGCAGTAATTTGGAGAACTGTTAACCAGAGGGGCAATTCGTAAGAATAATCAAGTAAAAATGGGGGAAGAAGGTGATAGAGAGGGAATGATGAGTGAACTGGAAGAACCACGACCTGAAGATGGTGCGTGTAGTGACACCCAAAATATTAGAAGGCCAGTACCTCAGGAAAATTCAAACAATACCATTAATACTCAGTCAATTTATGAAACTTTAAGAAAAGTGGTAGATCAACTCACCACCATGTCAGAGCGGATGAGCGACTTAGAACATCGACAACAACACCACGACCCCGTTCATATAAACTCTCGCATAATTTAAATTTCACTTCAAATGGTGCTTCGGCATTACCACAATCCCAAGTTCATTATCAAATTCCCAGTCAACCTTTAAGAGTAAACAATCCCGTACCTGTCTCTACAGCACAAGCTAACTCGGGGAGTCAAGTAAACCAACCTACGACCGTATTAATTAAGCCCCGAGACATTAAAGTTCTAGAGTTAGAAGCGTTGCAACGTTTAGATTCATCAGCACGCTTACAAATGTTTTTCGAAGCTGTGGAACAGTGTACAGATGATTCCAGTTCTAGGCTCGATGTGGCAAAGTCTCGCGTTGATGGTGATTTGGCCGTTATGATTCACACAGCTCAAAGGCAGGGAGACATTGGAACTTGGTGGGAATTTAAATAATTTCTTACGAGAGAATTCGGAATGGAGATGAACTTTGACCAAGCTTGGAGACAGAATGATAGTTTTCATTATGATTGGATGGGTAGTCTACAATCGTTTGTGCAACAACTTAAATGTCATTATGCAGCAATTAGGGGATGTTTCCAGGAGGAAAGATTGCCTGATCGTGATAGACTCTTAAAAGCGAAAACTGTTGCAGGGATTTCCAAGGAATAGTCGCGACCTACTTGAAGCGTTTATGGATGACAACATTCCTCTTAAGAAGTTCATCGGTCATATGGAAAATGACCGCTTACTACTTTTACAGCAACAACCATCAATTAAAACCGTTCCAAGGCAATCTAGGGCCGAGGCCCCTCAAAGTCAAATAAACCGTAATCAACATAGCCTCTCAATTAATTCAAGATCAGAGAAATCATCCGCGTGTGAGTCTGGAGAAAGCATAGCTGAGCTTAACGCAAAAATCAGTCAGTTACAACAACAAGTAAGCCAATTATCTACCCACCAAACATCTCCCCAATCGTGGAAATTTTGTGCCTTCTGCCGAAGTTCAACTCATAACTTAAAGAGACTGCTGGAGAAAACCTCCCAGGAATCATTGTTTCGATTGCCTTCAATATGGTTGTTACCGAGGTAGTTCATCATGTCCCGGAGGAGTCGCAACATCAACAAACTCACAGTCCGGCAAGCCAAATCGTAGTACTAGTATGGGTAATTTTTCACAGGACACAATAGGAGTGGTCGACGGATTAGTCCCCAATCCTACTGAGTGTCTCACCCCGGTAATTAACTTGATAGTTAATGGTAAAATTTGCACAGCAATGTTAAATACGGGTAGTAATGTAACTTTGATAAGGAAAAACACTAAGTCGGTTAGGTCTCGAAGTCAATAAATCCAAATGTTTACCATCGCTCACTGGAATAACTGGTCAACCACTAAGAGTGCTTGGAATGGTTAAGTTAGAGCTTCATATTGTGGATCAGGAGAGAAACACCAACAGAGTGTTTCAGTAGTACCATTGATTTGATTTGATAAATTTATTGCGCTAGTGCGCCAGACAATAGGTTTTTACATTGTAGCAGGACATAAAAAGAAACATATAAAAAAAAAAGACAAACACAGGACCATACAAAAAGGCATATGCCACGCAGGGCTCGTTAGGCTATCTAAACCCACCAAAACGAGGGTGGCGTAACAATAGTTCCTCCAAAACATCGTGTTGTAGTAGATGTTTACAAACCACATCCAGTGGTTGGCCTTGGGGCAGCAGGTGACTGACAGTGGGGCAGATCAGGCAGTAGTGTCGTAGAGTGTTGGCTCGAGGCGCGGCGCACAGCCGACACTCCGTGAAGGAAGGCTCGCCTTCCACCCCGGCAATCTCCCACGGTGGCCGGTAGCCCAGCCGCAGACGGGCAGAAACAACGTTGTGCCTCCGAACCATGAGGCCCTGCCGACGGTACGAGTACTTGTGGAGGCAAACAGACTCGTAGTGGAGGATGGTAATGCTGTAGGGCCTCTCTGCATCCCTGCGTAGCCGTACAGGGAGAAGAGCAGCGGAGCGGACTCTGGAGAGGTAGCATGTCAGGGAGAGGTGGCGTCCAGCACCACGAGGAGGTAGATGGCAAGCTTCCTTCGCGAGTCTGTCAACTGTATCATTGTAATTTAAACCCACATGAGAAGGAACCCAAACAAATTTAATTATTAAGTTATGGCGAAACATTAAAGACAAAAAAGATAGAATTTGATGAACAACTGTAGGGTGTGTGGGTTGAACACTGGAAAGGGACTGGAGGGCAGGCTTAGAGTCACAAACGATGACAGCATTTACTCCCCGTTGACAAAGAAGACTAACAGCATCAAGAATGGCATACAGTTCACATAATGTGGAGCTGGAGTGGTCACGGAGACGACGGCCAACCCAACCCCCTGGCTCCAGGTCAGGCGAGAAAACCGCGCCACCAGCCGCGCCATCCGCTTGCAGTGACCCGTCAGTGTAGAGGCGGTGTGGAGCTGCTATGGGGAACATCACTCTTGCTAAGTGTTCCAGAGCCAACTGTAGCTGTAGGGAAGGCAAGTCCGACTTGGAAGTGGGAGTGTAACTCGCCTCAGGTATAGGCAGCATCCAGGGTGGAGGGCCTGGTGGTATGTCGGCTTCATGAATATCCAGATTAAGGCTTTGGAGCATAGAGGAAACAGACTTGATAAGAGCACGTCCCGATGGCAGTAAGGGAGGGACGGGACAGTTCGGTCTAAGGCAATTCCTGATTAGCTGAGAGTAGTGAGGTGAAAGATGTGGGAAATGGAGGCACTTAACAGTAAGACAAGTGACATTTGAATTAATTCTTTCAACCAAAGGTGGTAGACACAACTCACGCTGCATGTTTACTATCCTGGTAGACATAGGACAGCCAAGAATTATTCTCATTGCTCTATTTTGAAATTTTCTAAGGGTTCAAGAGCATTCCTAGGAAGTTGAATCAAGGCAGGAGAAAGGTAATCCACAACAGAGCGAATAAAAGCAATATAGATGGTCCTGGCCACAGGAATGGAGATGCCTGAACAATTGTTAGTGAGCCACTGAACTGGAGTGAGTCGGTGTTGGAGGCGATCCAACAAGTCACGGACGAAGGGATGAGCTTGACGCCCGGTGGGTAGAGCTGCTGAAATTTTGACAGGTGCGCCCAGGTAACGGTATTGAGAGCACAAGGGAATGACAATCCCTCCAATGGCGAAGTCCGGCAAGCCTTGAGGAGGGCAGCGAAGTCCGGCAAGCCTTGAGGAGGGCGGCGAAGTCCGGCAAGCCTTGAGGAGGGCGGCGAAGTCCGGCAAGCCTTGAGGAGGGCGGCAAGAGAATATTCTGCTCTTATCTGGGGAAACAATAATACCACAGTGAGAGGAAGCCACAGAGAAGGTGGTAAGAAACTGCTGGGTATCCCTTGGTGAAGTAGAATGAACACAAATATCATCAGCATAACAAGTAATAGTAATTCCAGGAATGTCAGGTAAAGAAGTAATCAATTTATGCATCAAAATGTTAAACAAAAATGGGCTGAGAACGCCTCCTTGAGGCGTATCGAGATGAAAACTGCGTGAATGACTGTACACACCACTGAAAAACACACGGGAGGTCCTGTTACTAAGATAGCCCTGAATCCACCGTAAGAGATTACCTTTTACCCCAAAGTCAACGAGTTGATCCAAAATGATGTCCCTATTAGCAACGTCGAAGGCACTTTGAAGGTCGATGAAGGCCACAACACTGTCCCGGGAGAGGCGGGAGTACAAATCGACGAGGCAATGGTGTGTGCTGCGCTGGGGAAGGAATCCAAATATACGGGGAGAAAGGCGGTCTTGCAGACGGTACATAAGACGGTTTAATAAAATTCTTTCCATCACCTTACAAAAACAGGAAGTAAGGGAAATAGGCCTGAACTTGGCCGTGCCGGGCTTTGGGATGGGTATAATGGTGCTGTAGGTCCAGGCTCGTGATACACAACCGTTTTGGAGGCAAAGGTTGTACAGGCAAAGCAGGGGGTTCCCGGGAACGCGTTGTAGCAGGCGTAACACTGCGTAGGTAATACCGTCATCGCCAGGGGACGTAGCTTTACCTCTAGAAAGAGCACGGCGCAGTTCCTCCTCAGTTATCTGCACTGTTTCATCGTCATCATCTTGTAACAGAGCTGATACCAGATGAAGTCGCCGAACAGGAGCACGGGAAAAAAGTGCATCTTGTATGTGGATGGGAAGACTAGCCGGGGTAGATTGTTCCGACCAAGCATTAACAAGTTGTTGGGCGTAGGCGTCGGGAGTGTGATGTCGGGCAGTGGCGGGCGTTTTCCTAACAACCCTACGGATGAGATGCCACATGGTAGTTACACTTGTCTGCTGGTTAATGCTGTCTGTGAAGCGCTGCCAAGACGTAGTGAGTGCACACTCCTGCAATGCGACTAAAGCATCCCTGGATGTCTGGTAACGATGAAGCAGAGCAGGAGTCGGGTTGGCTTGAAACAATGAACCATCACGTTCAGCCTCCTCCCTAGCCTCTTGAATACGTGCGTCAAGTGTCCAGGGGTGGGCAGCACGGCGATGTTGTAGGTGTGGCCGGGAGACATATAGCCTGTGAAAATCATGAGTGGCAGAGACAAGATCGCAGTATAGCTGGTCAGGTGATGAAAGGTCAAAAGTAGGTAACACCCGAACCATGTAAGAGATGTAGTTAGGGCAATACTTAGGAGGCACAACAATACGTGAACGAGTAACAGGAATGGTAGGGTTAGCAGGCAGAGAATAATGAAAACGAAGTGCGACGTGATCCGAGAATAAAGCTGGCACAGAGGAGCAAAGCACCCGAGACGCCATCAAGCCAGATGTCAGGACGTGATCCAAAGTATCTCCGCGGGAGTGAGTGGCGCCTCCAGTGTCCCAGCGCGTTAGACAATGCCTGTGGAGATAGGAAAGAAGACGAACACCATTACGATTATGAGAGCCAGAAAGATCACACAAATCAGGATGCCGAGCATTAAAGTCTCCCATATACACCATGCCACGCACTGTAGGAGGAGGGAGAGCCTCAGGATTGAGTTTAGCAGGAGCAGAATAAACATTGCATAGCTGTAGTACACCATCCACTAGTGAGATCTCAAAGAGCTGAAAGGTTGTGTCAGGATCAGAGGAGGTGCGGAGAAGGCGATGTGGCAATGAGCTATGTATATAAGTCAAAAGACCATTCCTTACCAGATGGACGTATGGAACATAACCTGCGAGGGAAGGAGCTTGCCCAGCGGGGAGTGGCCGGCCTGGAAATGCTTCCTGAAGAAAAATAACACTTGGGTGATGACAAAAAACATAAGCCTTGAGTTGAGCAAGCTTGGCGTGACTGGTGATACCACAGACGTTCCAGGAGATGACATCTAACTGGTGATTAAGAGTGAACCTTATGTTTTGAAGTAAGAGACCGGGAAGTGGAGGCAGACGAATGACCCGTAGAAGGAGACGGATCTGAAGAAGGCAATGACTGACAGAGTTTTTCAAGACTTGAAGCAATAGTATCCATCCTTTCGGTGAGGATGGTAACAGCAGAGACGACTGCCTTCTGAGCCTCAACCATGGTGGCGAGTTTGGTGTCAGAGGCGGCATGAGAAGCAACCAGCCCATCAATTCTGGCTTCAAGGTTGGTAAAGCGGTTCTCGAGAGCCTTACATCGTGCCATGAGGGAATCGACAGACTTACGGAGATCCATATCTGGAGGCGTGGCAGGAGTGATGAGAGGAGCAGACTGGGTGGCGAGTGGTGGCGGCGGTGGAGGTGGCGCGGTAGCAGAGGCAGGAGTCGGGGACTGGCGTCGAGCGCAACCATGCCAAACGTTAACCCCCGACTGTAAACAGCGTGGACACTTCCATCGAGACGTGTCCCCAGGAGGTGGGGGCTCGGAGGTGGAAGAAGTGGCTGCTGGAGGCAGTAGCTCACTCTTGAAGGGGCACGTCCTGGAGTCATGGCCGGCCGCACACCAGGCACACTTCGGCGGGGCAGAACAGTACGTGGAGATGTGGCCAACGCCCCAGCACCTGTAGCACCAAGGCTGGTCATTGTGTAGCTTCCGTACTTCACATGGTGGAAGGCAAGGGAGGAAGTAAAAGGAAATAACAGATGGAGGTGGGTCGGGAAGACACCAGACGACAACAATGCGGTTAATGGGGGAACCATCCTGGATGAAACGACGAACAGAGTACACACCAGGGTGTGTCTGAGCAAGACTGGGGTCAATATCAACAGGAAAACGGGTGAGGATGTAGCTGGGGTACTTACGAGGCCTCTCGGGTGAATCTTGGAGAATGAGTGACAGAGACAGAAATTCACCAGACTTAACTCTGTCGATGATGTCCATACGTTGTCTGGATAAGTGACAGAAGCCATCTTGACTTCGGCCAGGTCACGCTGCAGTTGGAAGGTCTTGGTAACTGCATGCAACCACCGCAGCTTCGTGTCCGTAGACGGGTTCCCACTGAAGGAGAGCTTGATGTAATCTTCTCTCGGAGCAAAGGCAGGGAGGTGGAACAAGGGCCGGGAGGGGGCAGGGTTAGAAGCACTAGGGCGAGGCAGAGAAGGCTGAGCGACAACCACGTCGCATAGAGTCGAAGCACACTTGGCAGTTTTGGCAACTGGAGGCAAACAATCCACATAAAGGGAGTCAGCAGAGTCCTCCACGGGCCGCTTGTTAGAAGTGGATGAGGTGGACGACCGTAACTCATACTGAGGAGAAGGCGAACACTGACGGGGGTTGGACACGGACAGATCAGGCCAGTGGTCTACCACAGGAGATCGGTCGTCGTCAGACAAGGCCAAATCGGCCTCCAAGCAAGAAGCAGTATCCAATCCTGAGCACTCCATCAAGCCAGGCAAGGCCTCGACGGGAAGGCAAACAAGTCCGTCAGAGCGCACTCGCAGCAACCCGTGACCACCTTAACAACTGTTAGCCGGTGAGACAGTCCAAGACTGCCAACACAGGTAGAGCAGAGAGAAGACAGGAACGTCCTCACCCAACCAAGGTTGAAGCGGGACTCTTTCAGTAGTACCAGATTCATATCTAAGTAGTGACCTACTGTTAGGGTGTGATATTGTTAGTAGATCAAGTCTGACCTGGAATTATCGTGATAAGGTTATGATTTGGGGCGGAGCACCTTATCAAGTGTATCAAGTCAAGTTAGCTCGAAATGAGGTGCAATGCGTTCGTAAATGTAATATCGAAACTGTTCAGGTCGACTGTCCAGAAAGAACGAAAATACACATTCAAGAGACCATTCACCTTAAGCCCTACCAAACCAAAGTAATCCGAACAGAAGTAAAGGAACAACCGGGGACAAATTTGCTTGTTTACCCACACCCCCGTTATTCGACACCGAGTTGTCCTTTTCTGGTGGAAGTCGACATTAACCAAACAATTCCTGTAATCGTGGAAAGTCCCTCTAAAATTCATAAATTCATTAAAAACAAGACTGCAGTGGCTCAATATGACATTTATACAAGTCCCATCAATTATCCAAACCCGCGAGTATATCATACCCAAATTTCAAATGATATAATGCCCCACTGTGATCAGATAGAGGAAAAGGGGACACACAGTGAACGATTGTAACAATTAATTGAGAAGTAGAATTTGTCTCGCCTCACGGCTGATCAGAAGAAACAATTGTCACAGGTTGTGTTGACTCATAATGAATTATTTATGCTCGATGAACGAGACTTAGGCACAATCTCTGGTGAGCCTGCTCACATTTCAGTGTCAGATAATAACCCATGTAGATCACCCATGTACCGATACCCAGAACATGCAAAGGAAGTAATTACCAAAATGTTGATTGACATGGAGGAGCGAGGAGTAATTGAGCCCTCCAGCTCGGCTTGGTTATCTCCGATAGTTTTGGTAAATAAACCTGACGGAACAAAAAGAATGTGTCTCGATTTTAGGCGCGTGAATGAACACCTCTCAGACGATGTGTATCCGTTTCCCCGACTCGAAGATCTAATAGGTAGCGCAGCCGGACATCAAATTTATGTCACCTTAGATCTCAACGACGCCTATTTTCAAATTCTATTAGATGAGAACAGTCGAGATTTAACAACTTTCTCAGATGGGATGACATTATATAGATTTAGAAGACTCCCTTTTGGATTTAGTTGCGCCCCAGCTATTTTCTCTAGGAAAATGGCAGAGCTTCTAACATCTCTGTTGCGAGAAGGCTGGGTTAAGAATTATCTGGATGACGTAATCTTATGGGCAGAGGATTTTGATCAGTTATTGGAGAGATTAAAGAAACTGTTCGATTTGTTTGAAGAAAAAGGCGTGAAATTGAACTTAAAGTGTGATTTTGTAAAAAAGGAAATAAAATTTCTAGATCATAGAGTTTCACAAAAGGGAATTACGCCTGATCCCAAAAACCTCGAAGCAATCAATCAACAAAAAACACCGAAAAACGTGAAAGAGGTTAGAAGGTTTATCGGAATGTGTGGGTTTTATCGTAAATTTGTACTTAACTTCTCAAAAATAGCATCACCTCTGACCAATCTAACAAAAGCTGAGATCATGTTCAACTGGACCGACCAATGTCAAGAGGCGTTCGAGACATTAAAGCAGAGGTTGATGTCTTCTCCGGTGTTAGTGAAATATTAACCTGAACTCCCACTGATACTAGTAACCGATGCAAGTGATGAATGCGTGGGGGGCGGTTCTCCATCAAATCCAACCAGATCGAAGTATTAAACCCCTAGGTTATTTTTCTATGAAAATGAGTAATTGCGAAAAAAGGTATTCAGTGACCGATAAGGAGGTACTCGCTGTAGTATTATCATGTCGTCATTTCCATCATTATCTATGGGGAACAATTTTTGAAATTCAAACGGATCACCAACCTCTTACAAACATCTTTCGTCGTCGGACTAAGTCTCCTAGAGTTACTAGATGGATGCTGGAGATGAGGGAATATAATTTCATAGTAAAATATGTCAAAGGGAAGGACAACGTAGTTGCGGATCAATTGTCTCGTCCTGTACGAGTCACCACGCACCAGCCCATCGTCACTTGGTTAGGTCTAGCTCGGCAAGAGTTTATAAAGGAACAACTAGAAGATCCAACTTGGAGTGAACTGGCAGAGTATTTAAAGGGCGGAATGTTGCCCCGACGTAAAATTGCTCGTGCCACGTTAGATCATTCGAAATAATTGATGGGTTATTACACTATGTCCGAACAAGTGTAGATGGTAGTTTCTTTTATACGGTAGTTGTGCCTCGTCAGTTAGTTCCAAAGGCTTTAGAAGTCGCTCATGATCAGTCCGGACATTTTGGCCAATTTAAATTTATCAAGAAAGCTGAGGAATTGTTTTATTGGCCCACCTTAAAGATCGATATGGTCCAATACCTGAAGGAATGTATAAATTGTCAGCAATATAAACACAACAAGGGAATGTCACAGCCATATAGAGAATTACCTATTGTTTCCTAACCTTTAGAGAGAATAGCCATTGATTTGACGGATATGACATCAGGTCAGGAGGGTAATAGGTATATCTTGACTATAATAGACCACTATTCTCGATTTATGAAATTCTATCCCTTAAAATCAAAACAAGCAGTAGGAATAGTGGCTAGGCTTTCCCAGTTTATCAAGGATTTTGGCCGACCTGGGGCACTACTGTGTGACAATGCCATGGAGTTCACCGGACGAGATCTGAAAACGTGGGCGGACCAACACAGAGTGGAGCTGCTGTTCACCCCACCTTATCACCCTCAGTCAAATGGCTTGATTGAGCGTATGCATAGGACCCTCAAGACCGTTCTAGCACAGCTTTGTAAGGGTTACCCCTTGAGGTGGCCTACACTACTGGGCGAGTGCCAGACCCATATGAACATGGCTGTTCATGGTAGTACTGGTGTCACTCCATACGTCGCGTTCTTCGCCCGACACCCACCACGAACCATAACGGCAATTCTCGTAACGATACCTTCAGGAAAAAGTAAAAGTGAGAAACTGAAACTGTTAATTAAGGAGGCAAGTGTTCTGTCTCAAAGGAGGTATCGAGAAGTGGCCAACAGAAACCGCAAAGCTGAGAAAGTGCATAAGGGGACCTTGGTGTGGGTCAAATCGGAAACTCTTTTACCCGGCACATGCGCAAAACTAAATGCCAAGTGGAAAGGCCCTTATCGAGTGATTGAAGTGATAAGAAATGGGCAAGTGTATGTGCTGGAGGACCCCTATTCAGGGAAGTGCGTACAACGAGCGGCTGATAAAATAAAACAATACATCAGTCGCCATCAAATTATCCCGGAGACAGAAGAAGTGGTGGAGTCGGTTATCTTGGAGGAGGATCACGGCTGTCCTCCCCGCCACCGTCAACCTCCGAGGAAATACATTGAGGAGTGTTAATTAAGAGTATAGAACAGCCCTGTAATGAAAAAGGACAAGAAGAAAAGTGTAAGAGAAGGAATGGATTGATTAGGGCGTATCTTTGGGTAGTGTGAACCCCAAGGTAGTTCCCAGCATCCAGGAACAACGGAAGGCTACGTCTCGCCCCAGGAATTCAGTATACATCAGGGAAATGGATCCCTAATCTTAATGTTGTGTCATTACATATGTCTGAAGCAAGGACTTCTTATCTGACTTTAGTTCGAGGATGGGGTTACCATGGTGATGCATTGCCTTGGCCTCTACCTTCCTCAAGGTTACAGTCATTCCCTCTGCGGGCTCTTTGTATCACTTTAGGACGCATCTTATGAAGCCTAACCATTGAGAGGAGTAAGTGTTCGACTGTAGGAATGAATGAGAAAATGAATGCCGAATGAATGAGTTACTTATTTCCTCCAATATGGGTAACGGGACGGTAGAGAGTGACGGGAAGCATCCAGGTGGATCTTCCCCAAGACAACCCGCAGTTGTAGTGAGTGAATGGGGTCTTAAGAAGAGTGCCTGCTTTGACATATTTCTGGTGAAATGGAGACCGTAAACTCTCCTTACGGGGAAGGATATTAATCAGGTGATTTACAATTTTTTTTTGTATGGGAATATTATTCTAGGGCTGTCAATCAAGAGATGGAAGGGGAGACGAATAGTTCTGAGTTGTCAGTAGGGATGGCTGCAACTTTTTTCAGGTTATGGTATGAGTATAGTAGGTTATGGAATGAAGTCGTTTTCCACCGTAAGTTTCAGCTCTGGAGATTGGGCGTGTGTAACACTCCTTTTTTTTTGGTTACCGTAAATTAGGTCAATTACGATAGTTGAAACTCGCATAGTGGAAGGAGAAAATGAGAAATGAAGGGGGATTGTTGTTAATCTTAAGTAACTATCGTTATCTAGGTATTCAGGTAGGGAAAATTGAGACGAGGTAATTATAAGGTGAAGTAGTTACACACCTTAAGGGTAGTTTTGCGAAAAGATGTTTATCCTAGGAGGCGTATGTCGGGAAATTACTGTATTTTAATACCCTCCTGTATTCACTGGCCTCCGCACCATAATGTAATTTTTTTTTCTTTACTTACGGTGGAATAGTATAAGGAAGAGTAGTTATTTTAGCATAACATATGGAAGAGTTTTGTAGGTTCCAATACTGGGTTGATGTGAGCAAGACGGAGAAATTTGAGGATGTGGTAATTATAATATTTATTTTGTAGGGGAAGAATAATTGAGACTGAAGGGTGTTGTAGTTCTGATTCTAATTAAAATAGAAATTTGGGTAAATGAATGGTATGTCAGGGGAAATTAGGGTATAGTTATAATTATTAGGGAGTTAAGTATAGATAAAGGTATATGGCAACGCTGTTGGTTTGCTGGTAGCCGGCCGACCACGCATACAGCATTCGATCTCCACCTACCTTCGTGAACAGGTATGAATTTATAGCTCTGTTATTAGTTAGCTAAGCTACAGAGTTAATTCTTAAAAATCATGAAGTGCGGTATATGTGTTAAGCTTGTCATTACTAGAGAGTGTGAATAAGTGTAGAGAAAATGTATTATAGTGTATTTAACGCCAGGGGTAATGTGTTTTTTTTTCTTCTGGGATTTCGACCTCCACCTACCTTCGTGAACAGATTTCGATCTCGGTCTACCTCCACGTCCAGGCTGTTGCTGTTCAAAAGTCTAGGTCAATGAAGCCAGCCAAGTGATATGGGAAAGTCTAGCAGGTTAGAAATTAGTAATCTAGGGCAAGTGATAGGAAGGAATTACACTGTGAAGGTGATAGTAGGTAACAAGTGGTTGCCACGTGTTAATTGGCTGTTGTTAAGGTGTCGTTAATACCTCAGTTTCCTCGTCTTTCGCTCTCAGATCCGAAGGAATATTCCATCTGAGACAAAAGAAGAGTGATAGGAATTTCTTGGCCAATTGTTTAGTAGTGGTTAAAAAGTGTTGTATTTTTTCGCGCCCAAGCTATCTAGTGGTAACCCTTATCTGCTATTTTCGAATGTGCTGGTCATTCATCAAGTGTTAAGTGATACTTTTATATATATAAGTAATTATCAAATATATATTTTTCGATACTTCATCTTCAAATATCATTATCCCTGAACTCCCTACCCTCTGACCGATTGACAAGGAACGTTAGACCGAACCTACTATTTATTTTTATTTATTTTGGTGAGTAAATACGCAAGTATTACAAATCTACACCTAGTAGTTGATTATTCCATTCCGTTGCACATGACCACTTTGCAAACTTATCCAGTATTCTTGATATATATATTTTTTAATGATTGATATGTATGTTTTTCTGTTACTGGTGCTTAAGCTTCTCTAAGGAATTTGACATTATATGAATTGTTTCCAAACTACATACATGTTTGTTATGTATTTCATTGCATGAAATATATGGACGGGTCATGATTTTCTATATTTTTTCCGAAATATACTATTGTACTGATATATCTTCAGCGGGTTTTTTAATAAAACATATACTTACTTGCTTAATTATTGTAATAAATGCACACTGCCCCTTTAATAGATACATAACTAGTAGTTTTATAATTCCCTCTTTTAAACAGAACATTCGTTCAGCTGATAAGCACACACTAGCCTTAAGAATGCTACATCATAACTGGCCACTAAACCTTCTTTTTTTACAATTATTTATATAAATGTAAAAAAATATTAAAAATTTCAATGACACATACAATCAATTTCGAAATTTGTTATATAGAGATAAATATAATATATATAAATATATATATATATATATATATATATATAAATATATATATATATATATATATATATATATATATATATATATATATATATATATATATATATATAAATATATATATATATATATATAAATATATATATAAATATATATAAATATATATATATATATATATAAATATATATAAATATATATATATATATATATATATATATATATATATATATATATATATATATATATATATATATATATATATATATATATATATATATATATATATATATATATATATATATATATATATATATATATATATATATATATATATATATATATATTATATATATATATATATATATATATATATATATATATATATATATATATATATATATATATATATATATATATATATATATATATATATATATATATATATATATATATATATATATATATATATATATATAATATATATATATATATATATATATATATATATATATATATATATATATATATATATATATTATATATATATATATATATATATATATTATATATATATATATATATATATATATATATATATATATATATATATATATATATATATATATATATATATATATATATATATATATATATATATATTATATATATATATATATATATATATATATATCTATATATATATATATATATATATATATATATATATATATATATATATATATATATATATATATATATATATATATATATTATATATATATATATATATATATATATATATATATATATATATATATATATATAATATATATATATATATATATATATATATATATATATATATATATATATATATATATATATTATATATATATATATATATATATATATATATATATATATATATATATATATATATATATATATATATATATATATATATATATATATATATATATATTATATATATATATATATTATATATATATATATATATATATCTATGTCTATGTATGTGTATGTCTATGTCTATGTCTATGTATGTCTATGTCTATGTCTATGTCTATGTCTATGTCTATGTCTATGTCTATGTCTATGTCTATGTCTATGTCTATGTCTATGTCTATGTCTATGTCTATGTCTATGTCTATGTATGTCTATGTCTATGTCTATGTCTATGTCTATGTCTATGTATGTCTATGTCTATGTATGTCTATGTCTATGTCTATGTCTAGTCTATGTCTATGTCTATGTCTATGTCTATGTCTATGTCTATGTCTATGTCTATGTCTATGTCTATGTCTATGTCTATGTCTATGTCTATGTCTATGTCTATGTCTATGTCTATGTCTATGTCTATGTCTATGTCTATGTATGTCTATGTCTATGTCTATGTCTATGTCTATGTCTATGTCTATGTCTATGTCTATGTCTATGTCTATGTCTATGTCTATGTCTATGTCTATGTCTATGTCTATGTCTATGTCTATGTCTATGTCTATGTCTATGTCTATGTCTATGTCTATGTCTATGTCTATGTCTATGTCTATGTCTATGTCTATGTCTATGTCTATGTCTATGTCTATGTCTATGTCTATGTCTATGTCTATGTCTATGTCTATGTCTATGTCTATGTCTATGTCTATGTCTATGTCTATGTCTATGTCTATGTCTATGTCTATGTCTATGTCTATGTCTATGTCTATGTCTATGTCTATGTCTATGTCTATGTCTATGTCTATGTCTATGTCTATGTCTATGTCTATGTCTATGTCTATGTCTATGTCTATGTCTATGTCTATGTCTATGTCTATGTCTATGTCTATGTCTATGTCTATGTCTATGTCTATGTCTATGTCTATGTCTATGTCTATGTCTATGTCTATGTCTATGTCTATGTCTATGTCTATGTCTATGTCTATGTCTATGTCTATGTCTATGTCTATGTCTATGTCTATGTCTATGTCTATGTCTATGTCTATGTCTATGTCTATGTCTATGTCTATGTCTATGTCTATGTCTATGTCTATGTCTATGTCTATGTCTATGTCTATGTCTATGTCTATGTCTATGTCTATGTCTATGTCTATGTCTATGTCTATGTCTATGTCTATGTCTATGTCTATGTCTATGTCTATGTCTATGTCTATGTCTATGTCTATGTCTATGTCTATGTCTATGTCTATGTCCTATGTCTATGTCTATGTCTATGTCTATGTCTATGTCTGTCTATGTCTATGTCTATGTCTATGTCTATGTCTATGTCTATGTCTATGTCTATGTCTATGTCTATGTCTATGTCTATGTCTATGTCTATGTCTATGTCTATGTCTATGTCTATGTCTATGTCTATGTCTATGTCTATGTCTATGTCTATGTCTATGTCTATGTCTATGTCTATGTCTATGTCTATGTCTATGTCTATGTCTATGTCTATGTCTATGTCTATGTCTATGTCTATGTCTATGTCTATGTCTATGTCTATGTCTATGTCTATGTCTATGTCTATGTCTATGTCTATGTCTATGTCTATGTCTATGTCTATGTCTATGTCTATGTCTATGTCTATGTCTATGTCTATGTCTATGTCTATGTCTATGTCTATGTCTATGTCTATGTCTATGTCTATGTCTATGTCTATGTCTATGTCTATGTCTATGTCTATGTCTATGTCTATGTCTATGTCTATGTCTATGTCTATGTCTATGTCTATGTCTATGTCTATGTCTATGTCTATGTCTATGTCTATGTCTATGTCTATGTCTATGTCTATGTCTATGTCTATGTCTATGTCTATGTCTATGTCTATGTCTATGTCTATGTCTATGTCTATGTCTATGTCTATGTCTATGTCTATGTCTATGTCTATGTCTATGTCTATGTCTATGTCTATGTCTATGTCTATGTCTGTCTATGTCTATGTCTATGTCTATGTCTATGTCTATGTCTATGTCTATGTCTATGTCTATGTCTATGTCTATGTCTATGTCTATGTCTATGTCTATGTCTATGTCTATGTCTATGTCTATGTCTATGTCTATGTCTATGTCTATGTCTATGTCTATGTCTATGTCTATGTCTATGTCTATGTCTATGTCTATGTCTATGTCTATGTCTATGTCTATGTCTATGTCTATGTCTATGTCTATGTCTATGTCTATGTCTATGTCCTATGTCTATGTCTATGTCTATGTCTATGTCTATGTCTATGTCTATGTCTATGTCTATGTCTATGTCTATGTCTATGTCTATGTCTATGTCTATGTCTATGTCTATGTCTATGTCTATGTCTATGTCTATGTCTATGTCTATGTCTATGTCTATGTCTATGTCTATGTCTATGTCTATGTCTATGTCTATGTCTATGTCTATGTCTATGTCTATGTCTATGTCTATGTCTATGTCTATGTCTATGTCTATGTCTATGTCTATGTCTATGTCTATGTCTATGTCTATGTCTATGTCTATGTCTATGTCTATGTCTATGTCTATGTCTATGTCTATGTCTATGTCTATGTCTATGTCTATGTCTATGTCTATGTCTATGTCTATGTCTATGTCTATGTCTATGTCTATGTCTATGTCTATGTCTATGTCTATGTCTATGTCTATGTCTATGTCTATGTCTATGTCTATGTCTATGTCTATGTCTATGTCTATGTCTATGTCTATGTCTATGTCTATGTCTATGTCTATGTCTATGCTAGTCTATGTCTATGTCTATGTCTATGTCTATGTCTATGTCTATGTCTATGTCTATGTCTATGTCTATGTCTATGTCTATGTCTATGTCTATGTCTATGTCTATGTCTATGTCTATGTCTATGTCTATGTCTATGTCTATGTCTATGTCTATGTCTATGTCTATGTCTATGTCTATGTCTATGTCTATGTCTATGTCTATGTCTATGTCTATGTCTATGTCTATGTCTATGTCTATGTCTATGTCTATGTCTATGTCTATGTCTATGTCTATGTCTATGTCTATGTCTATGTCTATGTCTATGTCTATGTCTATGTCTATGTCAGGAACTGCACCTGCATCGTCTTCCCCTAATTAGTGGTTGAACTACCACTCTCGTCTGCCGGCGCTTGTTCACCGGCTTCCCCGCCACTACCCCACCCCCTTGTCCAGGGGTAGGGGGGTAGTCTAACCGAGCCAAGCTCCACGCCACCGGCTTGGAGAAGGACAGAACGCCTCAGCTCTCACACCTGACAACACCTCACCACCTGCTGCTGGTTCTCAACATTCCGAAGGCATTTCTGGAGACTTGGGCTCCCTTCCAGTGTGCCCTTCAACTGTACCTACACCATTCGACCCTCCTGCTGTCTGAGGAGCAATCTACGTTGCCGAGTGTTGCTGTCACGCATCTCACCCTCCAGACAGCTGTACAGGGAGTTATTTGGGTGTCATACCCCTGCTCTGGTAATTGTTTACGAGCAGTTCGTCGTTGGTGATTTATTTTGGCTTTCTAGCCTACTGTTTGCTATTTGTGTGTGTGTAAATATATTCGGGGTATCATACTCCATGATTTTTCTTCCCCACAACTCTATAAAAAGATAATATTAATTGGTAGTCACCTCGGCCCTGACATATTGGCGACCTCGCCAGGATAAGAACTACCAATTATTTATTATCATTTTACAGATTGTGGGTTGTTATCTGTAAGTCGCTGCTGCGCGCCGTTGCTGCCTGAGGCCCGGGAGTAATGTTATGAGTGTTTTGATTGCCGTCAAACTCTTGCTTTTGCCAGATTTTGCACGTGAGGTGTTGTCCAATTTTTTGTTTTTGTATTGTGTTCTCTGTGTGGTCTTCTCCATGTCTTCCTTTCAAGAACTGAAGGAGCAGGGTGAAACCCTCGGTCTGCAGGGCAAGGAAATTGGCCAGTGGATCCTTGAACAACAGAAAAACGAAAGGGAAGAAAGACAAGCTGAGAGAGAAGAAAGACAAAGACAAGCTGAGAAGGAAAGAGAAAGAGAAGAAAGACAAGCTGAGAAGGAAAGAGAAGAAAGACAAGCTGAGAAGGAAAGAGAAGAAAGACAAGCTGGAAGAAAAGAAGAAAGACAAGCTGAGAGGGAGAAAGAGATCAAGCTGGCAGAAATTGCAGCTAAAGGTAAGCCCTCAGTCCTACCATCACATGATCCTGTTTCCAGACCTAGTCTACCACCATACAAGGATGAAGAGGACATTGCCACCTATTTAACTAGGTTTGAGCGTGTGGCCGAGATGCTGGTTTTACCCAGAGATACCTTTGCCGTTCGTCTGGGTTGCCTCCTTACTGGTAAAGCTGCCGAACTCTACACGTCCCTTCCGTCATCCACCACTGAGGATTACGAGTTACTGAAGCAAGCCTTGTTAACAGGCTTCAGTAAAACTCCAGATGGCTACCGGGTGGATTTCAGGTCAAACAAGATTAGAGTAGGACAGAACTACCATCAGTTTGTTACCCAGTTATCGAGGATGTTTGATTCTTGGGTTGAGTCTTCCTCTGTGGCCAATGTTTATGCTGATTTAAGGGAGTTTATCATCTTTGACCAATTTTTGTCCTCCTTATCAGCAGAAATACGCCTATTCATCAAGGAAAGAAGGCCTACCAAGCTGAAGGAAGCAATACAACTAGCGGATGACTGGGCATCCGCCCACAACGCCTATCCTAAGGTCTCTTCCAACAACAACGCTAAGAAAATCTCCCCTCGACTTGCTACTCCACTCCAGCCTCTACCTTCTCCTGGGAGTCAGACTCCCTCAACCGTGACTTGTCACAATTGTGGGGAAGCAGGACATATACGACCACGCTGTCCCAGGAATCCTCGAGCATTCAAGGATGGAACTACTACCACGCCCCCCTATAAGGTTGGATTTTGTTTAGAGGACCATAAAGTGCCTAACTTCTCAGTTACGGGGACTATTAATGGGTCATGGTCTTCCTCTATAATTAGGGATACTGGATGCTCTGGAGTTGTAATTTCTGAGGAAGCCTTGCCAGACATTGACCCATCACTCTGCCCCAAAGTACAAGTTGCTGACTATTTGGGACGCATCGACGAATTTCCTGTCGTTAAGTGTTACTTACGGTGCCCATTTTACACTGGTTGGACAGATGCTGTAAGGGCCCCAATTAAATTTGCTAGTGCTCTAGTTGGGAATATTCCCGGAGTACAAGATCCTGATAGTCCTGATTCTCTACTCAGTAATGACAACCATCTTCTCCATAGTGACCATGACCAAGCCACCACTGACGTTTCTTCCCTACAAGATCCTCTGTTGCCTCCTGATGACTCGCCTTCGCCCGGAACTTCCCTCTCCTCTCAAGACAAAGGACAACCGCCCTTCTGGATGTCAGCATCTACCACCAGTTGAGTCCTCAACTACTCAAGTGTGTGCTGTGGAGACCAGAGCCGGTCGATCTAAACGGGTCCACCCTCTTGTTCTGCCTAAGCTCCATCCTTTGACTGTAACCCCTGATGAGTTTCGTCAACTTCAGGAATCCTGTCCTTCCTTGACGTGTTTACAGTCAAAGGCTACCACTCAAGAAGTTGAGAAGGCACGGGATGGTGCCACATACCAGTTCATACATGAGGACGGCCTCCTGTACCGAAAATGTCTCTCCTCGGATCACCTTCAAAAGGTAAATGGTTTATCCTTGGTTGTTCCCAGCGATTGCCGTCCCGTCATCCTACGTGTTGCTCACGAAGGTCCTTTGGCTGGACATTTCTCCCACCGGAAGACCCAGATGAAGGTCTTGCAAGACTTTTATTGGCCAGGGATGTGTGCAGACATCCGGGATTACTGCCGTTCCTGCGACAAGTGTCAACGTATGTCGGCTAAGGGTAGGGTACGTCCAGTACCTCTTCAACCGTTACCTGTCGTAACTGAACCCTTCTCCAGAGTTGCCATTGACTTGGTAGGTCCCTTGTCTCCACCATCTTCTGAAGGACACCGTTACATTGTCACTCTAATTGATTTCTCCACTGGGTTTCCAGAAGCCATGCCTCTTAAAGATATTGACACCATATCTGTATCTGAAGCTCTGCTAACCATCTTCGCCAGAGTGGGAATCCCCAGGGAAATACTTTCCGACCGTGGGACTCAATTTACTTCCCAGCTTATGGCAGAGCTACACAAACTACTGGGAGTAAAACCCATCTTCACCACGCCTTTCCACCCCAGCGGAAACGGGCGAGTTGAGCGGCTGCACGGTACCCTGAAGTCTGCCCTTCGGAAGCTGTGCTCTGATAAGCCCAAGGAGTGGCATCGATATTTAATCCCTACTTTGTTTGCCCTCAGAGAGATCCCTAACGACCGGACTGGATTCTCTCCATTTGAACTCCTCTATGGCAGGTCAGTGCGGGGTCCCCTCTCGGTGCTCCGTGACCTTTGGGAAAACCGTAGGATCCCAGAAGATGAGAGATCAACCTTCCGTTACGTCATCGAGCTACGGGAGAAACTGACCGAATGCGCCCAGCTTGCTGCC
>JAPQNM010000353.1:0-17359 GCA_029783475.1 Metacarcinus magister
ATTAAAATCTACTACTGTCATTATGAATATTTTCACTAGTACTAATAAATACTGAATTTTACTTTTTTTTAAATTACTTTCTTCCTCGTTTTTCTCGAAAGCTATTAGAGATATTGGAAATATCATTGCATCATCTGATACACCTAATTCAACTGAACAACTGATATTATGAATATTTGTTCTATGACTAATAACTACGCAGTAAAATAAAACCGTATTTTTATATAAAAACATGATTTTCCTCGTCATTTTCTAGAAAACTATTAGAGATTTTGGAAATATAATTGCAGCACCTGATAGACCTAATTAAACTGTACAACTGATATTATGAATATTTGTTCTATGACTAATAATTACTCAGTAAAATGAAACTTAATATTTCTATATAAAACATGACTTTCCTCCTCATTTTCTCGAAAGCTATTAGAGATATTGGAAATATCATTGCAGCATCTGATAGACCTAATTAAACTGTACAACTGATATTATGAATATTTGTTCTATGACTAATAATTACGCAGTAAAATGAAACTTAATATTTATATAAAAACATGACTTTCCTCCTCATTTTCTCGAAAGCTATTAGAGATATTGGAAATATCATTGCAGCATCTGATAGACCTAATTAAACTGTACAACTGATATTATGAATATTTGTTCTATGACTAATAATTACGCAGTAAAATGAAACTTAATATTTATATAAAAACATGATTTACTCCTCATTTTCTCGAAAGCTATTAGAGATATTGGAAATATCATTGCAGCATCTGATAGACCTAATTAAAATCTACTACTGTCATTATGAATATTTTCACTAGTACTAATAAATACTGAATTTTACTTTTTTTTAAATTACTTTCTTCCTCGTTTTCTCGAAAGCTATTAGAGATATTGGAAATATCATTGCATAATCTGATACACCTAATTCAACTGAACAACTGATATTATGAATATTTGTTCTATGACTAATAACTACGCAGTAAAATAAAACCGTATTTTTATATAAAAACATGATTTTCCTCGTCATTTTCTAGAAAACTATTAGAGATTTTGGAAATATAATTGCAGCACCTGATAGACCTAATTAAACTGTACAACTGATATTATGAATATTTGTTCTATGACTAATAATTACGCAGTAAAATGAAACTTAATATTTATATAAAAACATGACTTTCCTCCTCATTTTCTCGAAAGCTATTAGAGATATTGGAAATATCATTGCAGCATCTGATAGACCTAATTAAACTGTACAACTGATATTATGAATATTTGTTCTATGACTAATAATTACGCAGTAAAATGAAACTTAATATTTATATAAAAACATGACTTTCCTCCTCATTTTCTCGAAAGCTATTAGAGATATTGGAAATATCATTGCAGCATCTGATAGACCTAATTAAACTGTACAACTGATATTATGAATATTTGTTCTATGACTAATAATTACGCAGTAAAATGAAACTTAATATTTATATAAAAACATGACTTTCCTCCTCATTTTCTCGAAAGCTATTAGAGATATTGGAAATATCATTGCAGCATCTGATAGACCTAATTAAACTTACTACTGTCATTATGAATATTTTCACTAGTACTAATAAATACTGAATTTTACTTTTTTTTAAATTACTTTCTTCCTCGTTTTCTCGAAAGCTATTAGAGATATTGGAAATATCATTGCATCATCTGATACACCTAATTCAACTGTACAACTGATATTATGAATATTTGTTCCATGACTAATAATTACGCAGTAAAAAAAACCCGTATTTTTATATAAAAACATGATTTTCCTCGTCATTTTCTCGAAAGCTATTAGAGATATTGGAAATATATTGCAGCATCTGATAGACCTGATTAAAATCTACTACTGTCATTATGAATATTTTCACTAGTACTAATAAATACTGAATTTTACTTTTTTTAAAATACTTTCTTCCTCGTTTTCTCGAAAGCTATTAGAGATATTGGAAATATCATTGCATCATCTGATACACCTAATTCAACTGAACAACTGATATTATGAATATTTGTTCTATGACTAATAACTACGCAGTAAAATAAAACCGTATTTTTATATAAAAACATGATTTTCCTCGTCATTTTCTAGAAAACTATTAGAGATTTTGGAAATATAATTGCAGCACCTGATAGACCTAATTAAACTGTACAACTGATATTATGAATATTTGTTCTATGACTAATAATTACTCAGTAAAATGAAACTTAATATTTCTATATAAACATGACTTTTCTCCTCATTTTCTCGAAAGCTATTAGAGATATTGGAAATATCATTGCAGCATCTGATAAACCTAATTAAACTGTACAACTGATATTATGAATATTTGTTCTATGACTAATAATTACGCAGTAAAATGAAACTTAATATTTATATAAAAACATGACTTTCCTCCTCATTTTCTCGAAAGCTATTAGAGATATTGGAAATATCATTGCAGCATCTGATAGACCTAATTAAACTGTACAACTGATATTATGAATATTTGTTCTATGACTAATAATTACGCAGTAAAATGAAACTTAATATTTATATAAAAACATGATTTTCCTCCTCATTTTCTCGAAAGCTATTAGAGATATTGGAAATATCATTGCAGCATCTGATAGACCTAATTAAACTGTACAACTGATATTATGAATATTTGTTCTATGACTAATAATTACGCAGTAAAATGAAACTTAATATTTATATAAAAACATGATTTTCCTCCTCATTTTCTCGAAAGCTATTAGAGATATTGGAAATATCATTGCAGCATCTGATAGACCTAATTAAACTGTACAACTGATATTATGAATATTTGTTCTATGACTAATAATTACGCAGTAAAATGAAACTTAATATTTATATAAAAACATGATTTTCCTCCTCATTTTCTCGAAAGCTATTAGAGATATTGGAAATATCATTGCAGCATCTGATAGACCTAATTAAACTGTACAACTGATATTATGAATATTTGTTCTATGACTAATAATTACGCAGTAAAATGAAACTTAATATTTATATAAAAACATGATTTTCCTCCTCATTTTCTCGAAAGCTATTAGAGATATTGGAAATATCACTGCAGCATCTGATAGACCTAATTAAACTGTACAAACTGACATTATGAATATTTGTTCTATGACTAATAATTACGCAGTAAAATGAAACTATATATTTATATAAAAACATGACTTTCCTCCTCATTTTCTCGAAAGCTATTAGAGATATTGGAAATATCATTGCAGCATCTGATAAACCTAATTAAACTGTACAACTGATATTATGAATATTTGTTCTATGACTAATAATTACGCAGTAAAATGAAACTTAATATTTATATAAAAACATGATTTACTCCTCATTTTCTCGAAAGCTATTAGAGATATTGGAAATATCATTGCAGCATCTGATAGACCTAATTAAAATCTACTACTGTCATTATGAATATTTTCACTAGTACTAATAAATACTGAATTTTACTTTTTTTTAAATTACTTTCTTCCTCGTTTTCTCGAAAGCTATTAGAGATATTGGAAATATCATTGCATCATCTGATACACCTAATTCAACTGAACAACTGATATTATGAATATTTGTTCTATGACTAATAACTACGCAGTAAAATAAACCGTATTTTTATATAAAAACATGATTTTCCTCGTCATTTTCTAGAAAACTATTAGAGATTTTGGAAATATAATTGCAGCACCTGATAGACCTAATTAAACTGTACAACTGATATTATGAATATTTGTTCTATGACTAATAATTACTCAGTAAAATGAAACTTAATATTTATATAAAAACATGACTTTCCTCCTCATTTTTCTCGAAAGCTATTAGAGATATTGGAAATATCATTGCAGCATCTGATAGAACTAATTAAACTGTACAACTGATATTATGAATATTTGTTCTATGACTAATAATTACGCAGTAAAATGAAACTTATATTTATATAAAAACATGACTTTTCCTCCTCATTTTCTCGAAAGCTATTAGAGATATTGGAAATATCATTGCAGCATCTGATAGACCTAATTAAACTGTACAACTGATATTATGAATATTTGTTCTATGACTAATAATTACGCAGTAAAATGAAACTTAATATTTATATAAAAACATGATTTTCCTCCTCATTTTCTCGAAAGCTATTAGAGATATTGGAAATATCATTGCAGCATCTGATAGACCTAATTAAACTGTACAACTGATATTATGAATATTTGTTCTATGACTAATAATTACGCAGTAAAATGAAACTATATATTTATATAAAAACATGACTTTCCTCCTCATTTTCTCGAAAGCTATTAGAGATATTGGAAATATCATTGCAGCATCTGATAGACCTAATTAAACTGTACAACTGATATTATGAATATTTGTTCTATGACTAATAATTACGCAGTAAAATGAAACTTAATATTTATATAAAAACATGATTTTCCTCCTCATTTTCTCGAAAGCTATTAGAGATATTGGAAATATCATTGCAGCATCTGATAGACCTAATTAAACTGTACAACTGATCATTATGAATATTTGTTCTATGACTAATAATTACGCAGTAAAATGAAACTTATATTTATATAAAAACATGACTTTCCTCCTCATTTTCTCGAAAGCTATTAGAGATATTGGAAATATCATTGCAGCATCTGATACACCTAATTAAACTGTACAACTGATATTATGAATATTTGTTCTATGACTAATAATTACGCAGTAAAATGAAACTTAATATTTATATAAAAACATGATTTTCCTCCTCATTTTCTCGAAAGCTATTAGAGATATTGGAAATATCATTGCAGCATCTGATAGACCTGATTAAAATCTACTACTGTCATTATGAATATTTTCACTAGTACTAATAAATACTGAATTTTACTTTTTTTTAAATTACTTTCTTCCTCGTTTTCTCGAAAGCTATTAGAGATATTGGAAATATCATTGCATCATCTGATACACCTAATTCAACTGAACAACTGATATTATGAATATTTGTTCTATGACTAATAACTACGCAGTAAAATAAAACCGTATTTTTATATAAAAACATGATTTTCCTCGTCATTTTCTAGAAAACTATTAGAGATTTTGGAAATATAATTGCAGCACCTGATAGACCTAATTAAACTGTACAACTGATATTATGAATATTTGTTCTATGACTAATAATTACTCAGTAAAATGAAACTTAATATTTATATAAAAACATGACTTTTCCTCCTCATTTTCTCGAAAGCTATTAGAGATATTGGAAATATCATTGCAGCATCTGATAGAACTAATTAAACTGTACAACTGATATTATGAATATTTGTTCTATGACTAATAATTACGCAGTAAAATGAAACTTATATTTATATAAAAACATGACTTTCCTCCTCATTTTCTCGAAAGCTATTAGAGATATTGGAAATATCATTGCAGCATCTGATAGACCTAATTAAACTGTACAACTGATATTATGAATATTTGTTCTATGACTAATAATTACGCAGTAAAATGAAACTTAATATTTATATAAAAACATGATTTTCCTCCTCATTTTCTCGAAAGCTATTAGAGATATTGGAAATATCACTGCAGCATCTGATAGACCTAATTAAACTGTACAACTGACATTATGAATATTTGTTCTATGACTAATAATTACGCAGTAAAATGAAACTTATATTTATATAAAAACATGACTTTCCTCCTCATTTTCTCGAAAGCTATTAGAGATATTGGAAATATCATTGCAGCATCTGATAGACCTAATTAAACTGTACAACTGATATTATGAATATTTGTTCTATGACTAATAATTACGCAGTAAAATGAAACTTAATATTTATATAAAAACATGATTTTCCTCCTCATTTTCTCGAAAGCTATTAGAGATATTGGAAATATCACTGCAGCATCTGATAGACCTAATTAAACTGTAAAACTGACATTATGAATATTTGTTCTATGACTAATAATTACGCAGTAAAATGAAACTATATATTTATATAAAAACATGACTTTTCCTCCTCATTTTCTCGAAAGCTATTAGAGATATTGGAAATATCATTGCAGCATCTGATAGACCTAATTAAACTGTACAACTGATATTATGAATATTTGTTCTATGACTAATAATTACGCAGTAAAATGAAACTTATTTTATATAAAAACATGATTTTCCTCGTCATTTTCTCGAAAGCTATTAGAGATATTGGAAATATCATTGCAGCATCTGATAGACCTAATTAAACTGTACAACTGATATTATGAATATTTGTTCTATGACTAATAATTACGCAGTAAAATGAAACTTAATATTTATATAAAAACATGACTTTCCTCCTCATTTTCTCGAAAGCTATTAGAGATATTGGAAATATCATTGCAGCATCTGATAGACCTAATTAAACTGTACAACTGATATTATGAATATTTGTTCTATGACTAATAATTACGCAGTAAAATGAAACTTATATTTATATAAAAACATGATTTCCTCCTCATTTTCTCGAAAGCTATTAGAGATATTGGAAATATCATTGCAGCATCTGATAGACCTAATTAAACTGTACAACTGATATTATGAATATTTGTTCTATGACTAATAATTACGCAGTAAAATGAAACTTAATATTTATATAAAAACATGAATTTCCTCCTCATTTTCTCGAAAGCTATTAGAGATATTGGAAATATCATTGCAGCATCTGATAGACCTAATTAAAATCTACTACTGTCATTATGAATATTTTCACTAGTACTAATAAATACTGAATTTTACTTTTTTTTAAATTACTTTCTTCCTCGTTTTCTCGAAAGCTATTAGAGATATTGGAAATATCATTGCATCATCTGATACACCTAATTCAACTGTACAACTGATATTATGAATATTTGTTCCATGACTAATAATTACGCAGTAAAATAAAACCCGTATTTTTATATAAAAACATGATTTTCCTCGTCATTTTCTCGAAAGCTATTAGAGATATTGGAAATATATTGCAGCATCTGATAGACCTGATTAAAATCTACTACTGTCATTATGAATATTTTCACTAGTACTAATAAATACTGAATTTTACTTTTTTTAAATTACTTTCTTCCTCGTTTTCTCGAAAGCTATTAGAGATATTGGAAATATCATTGCATCATCTGATACACCTAATTCAACTGAACAACTGATATTATGAATATTTGTTCTATGACTAATAACTACGCAGTAAAATAAAACCGTATTTTTATATAAAAACATGATTTTCCTCGTCATTTTCTAGAAAACTATTAGAGATTTTGGAAATATAATTGCAGCACCTGATAGACCTAATTAAACTGTACAACTAATATTATGAATATTTGTTCTATGACTAATAATTACTCAGTAAAATGAAACTTAATATTTCTATATAAACATAACTTTTCTCCTCATTTTCTCGAAAGCTACTAGAGATATTGGAAATATCATTGCAGCATCTGATAAACCTAATTAAACTGTACAACTGATATTATGAATATTTGTTCTATGACTAATAATTACGCAGTAAAATGAAACTTAATATTTATATAAAAACATGACTTTCCTCCTCATTTTCTCGAAAGCTATTAGAGATATTGGAAATATCATTGCAGCATCTGATAGACCTAATTAAACTGTACAACTGATATTATGAATATTTGTTCTATGACTAATAATTACGCAGTAAAATGAAACTTAATATTTATATAAAAACATGATTTTCCTCCTCATTTTCTCGAAAGCTATTAGAGATATTGGAAATATCACTGCAGTCATCTGATAGACCTAATTAAACTGTACAACTGACATTATGAATATTTGTTCTATGACTAATAATTACGCAGTAAAATGAAACTTAATATTTATATAACAACATGATTTTCCTCCTCATTTTCTCGAAAGCTATTAGAGATATTGGAAATATCATTGCAGCATCTGATAGACCTAATTAAACTGTACAACTGATATTATGAATATTTGTTCTATGACTAATAATTACGCAGTAAAATGAAACTTAATATTTATATAAAAACATGATTTTCCTCCTCATTTTCTCGAAAGCTATTAGAGATATTGGAAATATCATTGCAGCATCTGATAGACCTAATTAAACTGTACAACTGATATTATGAATATTTGTTCTATGACTAATAATTACGCAGTAAAATGAAACTTAATATTTATATAAAAACATGATTTTCCTCCTCATTTTCTCGAAAGCTATTAGAGATATTGGAAATATCATTGCAGCATCTGATAGACCTAATTAAACTGTACAAACTGACATTATGAATATTTGTTCTATGACTAATAATTACGCAGTAAAATGAAACTTATATTTATATAAAAACATGAATTTCCTCCTCATTTTCTCGAAAGCTATTAGAGATATTGGAAATATCATTGCAGCATCTGATAAACCTAATTAAACTGTACAACTGATATTATGAATATTTGTTCTATGACTAATAATTACGCAGTAAAATGAAACTTAATATTTATATAAAAACATGATTTACTCCTCATTTTCTCGAAAGCTATTAGAGATATTGGAAATATCATTGCAGCATCTGATAGACCTGATTAAAATCTACTACTGTCATTATGAATATTTTCACTAGTACTAATAAATACTGAATTTTACTTTTTTTTAAATTACTTTCTTCCTCGTTTTCTCGAAAGCTATTAGAGATATTGGAAATATCATTGCATCATCTGATACACCTAATTCAACTGAACAACTGATATTATGAATATTTGTTCTATGACTAATAACTACGCAGTAAAATAAAACCGTATTTTTATATAAAAACATGATTTTCCTCGTCATTTTCTAGAAAACTATTAGAGATTTTGGAAATATAATTGCAGCACCTGATAGACCTAATTAAACTGTACAACTGATATTATGAATATTTGTTCTATGACTAATAATTACTCAGTAAAATGAAACTTAATATTTATATAAAAACATGATTTTCCTCCTCATTTTTCTCGAAAGCTATTAGAGATATTGGAAATATCATTGCAGCATCTGATAGAACTAATTAAACTGTACAACTGATATTATGAATATTTGTTCTATGACTAATAATTACGCAGTAAAATGAAACTATATATTTATATAAAAACATGACTTTCCTCCTCATTTTCTCGAAAGCTATTAGAGATATTGGAAATATCATTGCAGCATCTGATAGACCTAATTAAACTGTACAACTGATATTATGAATATTTGTTTCTATGACTAATAATTACGCAGTAAAATGAAACTTAATATTTATATAAAAACATGATTTTCCTCCTCATTTTCTCGAAAGCTATTAGAGATATTGGAAATATCATTGCAGCATCTGATAGACCTAATTAAACTGTACAAACTGACATTATGAATATTTGTTCTATGACTAATAATTACGCAGTAAAATGAAACTTATATTTATATAAAAACATGACTTTCCTCCTCATTTTCTCGAAAGCTATTAGAGATATTGGAAATATCATTGCAGCATCTGATAGACCTAATTAAACTGTACAACTGATATTATGAATATTTGTTCTATGACTAATAATTACGCAGTAAAATGAAACTTAATATTTATATAAAAACATGATTTTCCTCCTCATTTTCTCGAAAGCTATTAGAGATATTGGAAATATCATTGCAGCATCTGATAGACCTAATTAAACTGTACAACTGACATTATGAATATTTGTTCTATGACTAATAATTACGCAGTAAAATGAAACTTATATTTATATAAAAACATGACTTTCCTCCTCATTTTCTCGAAAGCTATTAGAGATATTGGAAATATCATTGCAGCATCTGATAAACCTAATTAAACTGTAAAACTGATATTATGAATATTTGTTCTATGACTAATAATTACGCAGTAAAATGAAACTTAATATTTATATAAAAACATGATTTACTCCTCATTTTCTCGAAAGCTATTAGAGATATTGGAAATATCATTGCAGCATCTGATAGACCTAATTAAAATCTACTACTGTCATTATGAATATTTTCACTAGTACTAATAAATACTGAATTTTACTTTTTTTTAAATTACTTTCTTCCTCGTTTTCTCGAAAGCTATTAGAGATATTGGAAATATCATTGCATAATCTGATACACCTAATTCAACTGAACAACTGATATTATGAATATTTGTTCTATGACTAATAACTACGCAGTAAAATAAAACCGTATTTTTATATAAAAACATGATTTTCCTCGTCATTTTCTAGAAAACTATTAGAGATTTTGGAAATATAATTGCAGCACCTGATAGACCTAATTAAACTGTACAACTGATATTATGAATATTTGTTCTATGACTAATAATTACGCAGTAAAATGAAACTTAATATTTATATAAAAACATGACTTTCCTCCTCATTTTCTCGAAAGCTATTAGAGATATTGGAAATATCATTGCAGCATCTGATAGACCTAATTAAACTGTACAACTGATATTATGAATATTTGTTCTATGACTAATAATTACGCAGTAAAATGACACTTAATATTTATATAAAAACATGACTTTCCTCTTCATTTTCTCGAAAGCTATTAGAGATATTGGAAATATCATTGCAGCATCTGATAGACCTAATTAAAATCTACTACTGTCATTATGAATATTTTCACTAGTACTAATAAATACTGAATTTTACTTTTTTTTAAATTACTTTCTTCCACGTTTTCTCGAAAGCTATTAGAGATATTGGAAATATCATTGCATCATCTGATACACCTAATTCAACTGTACAACTGATATTATGAATATTTGTTCCATGACTAATAATTACGCAGTAAAAAAAAACCGTATTTTTATATAAAAACATGATTTTCCTCGTCATTTTCTCGAAAGCTATTAGAGATATTGGAAATATAGTTGCAGCATCTGATAGACCTGATTAAAATCTACTACTGTCATTATGAATATTTTGCACTAGTACTAATAAATACTGAATTTTACTTTTTTTAAAATTACTTTCTTCCTCGTTTTCTCGAAAGCTATTAGAGATATTGGAAATATCATTGCATCATCTGATACACCTAATTCAACTGAACAACTGATATTATGAATATTTGTTCTATGACTAATAACTACGCAGTAAAATAAAACCGTATTTTTATATAAAAACATGATTTTCCTCGTCATTTTCTAGAAAACTATTAGAGATTTTGGAAATATAATTGCAGCACCTGATAGACCTAATTAAACTGTACAACTAATATTATGAATATTTGTTCTATGACTAATAATTACTCAGTAAAATGAAACTTAATATTTCTATATAAACATAACTTTTCTCCTCATTTTCTCGAAAGCTACTAGAGATATTGGAAATATCATTGCAGCATCTGATAAACCTAATTAAACTGTACAACTGATATTATGAATATTTGTTCTATGGCTAATAATTACGCAGTAAAATGAAACTTAATATTTATATAAAAACATGACTTTCCTCCTCATTTTCTCGAAAGCTATTAGAGATATTGGAAATATCATTGCAGCATCTGATAGACCTAATTAAACTGTACAACTGATATTATGAATATTTGTTCTATGACTAATAATTACGCAGTAAAATGAAACTTAATATTTATATAAAAACATGATTTTCCTCCTCATTTTCTCGAAAGCTATTAGAGATATTGGAAATATCACTGCAGCATCTGATAGACCTAATTAAACTGTACAACTGACATTATGAATATTTGTTCTATGACTAATAATTACGCAGTAAAATGAAACTTAATATTTATATAAACAACATGATTTTCCTCCTAATTTTCTCGAAAGCTATTAGAGATATTGGAAATATCATTGCAGCATCTGATAGACCTAATTAAACTGTACAACTGATATTATGAATATTTGTTCTATGACTAATAATTACGCAGTAAAATGAAACTTAATATTTATATAAAAACATGATTTTCCTCCTCATTTTCTCGAAAGCTATTAGAGATATTGGAAATATCATTGCAGCATCTGATAGACCTAATTAAACTGTACAACTGATATTATGAATATTTGTTCTATGACTAATAATTACGCAGTAAAATGAAACTTAATATTTATATAAAAACATGATTTTCCTCCTCATTTTCTCGAAAGCTATTAGAGATATTGGAAATATCACTGCAGCATCTGATAGACCTAATTAAACTGTAAAACTGACATTATGAATATTTGTTCTATGACTAATAATTACGCAGTAAAATGAAACTATATATTTATATAAAAACATGACTTTCCTCCTCATTTTCTCGAAAGCTATTAGAGATATTGGAAATATCATTGCAGCATCTGATAAACCTAATTAAACTGTACAACTGATATTATGAATATTTGTTCTATGACTAATAATTACGCAGTAAAATGAAACTTAATATTTATATAAAAACATGATATTACTCCTCATTTTCTCGAAAGCTATTAGAGATATTGGAAATATCATTGCAGCATCTGATATACCTAATTAAAATCTACTACTGTCATTATGAATATTTTCACTAGTACTAATAAATACTGAATTTTACTTTTTTTTAAATTACTTTCTTCCTCGTTTTCTCGAAAGCTATTAGAGATATTGGAAATATCATTGCATAATCTGATACACCTAATTCAACTGAACAACTGATATTATGAATATTTGTTCTATGACTAATAACTACGCAGTAAAATAAACCGTATTTTTATATAAAAACATGATTTTCCTCGTCATTTTCTAGAAAACTATTAGAGATTTTGGAAATATAATTGCAGCACCTGATAGACCTAATTAAACTGTACAACTGATATTATGAATATTTGTTCTATGACTAATAATTACTCAGTAAAATGAAACTTAATATTTATATAAAAACATGATTTTCCTCCTCATTTTTTCGAAAGCTATTAGAGATATTGGAAATATCATTGCAGCATCTGATAGAACTAATTAAATTGTACAACTGATATTATGAATATTTGTTCTATGACTAATAATTACGCAGTAAAATGAAACTATATATTTATATAAAAACATGACTTTCCTCCTCATTTTCTCGAAAGCTATTAGAGATATTGGAAATATCATTGCAGCATCTGATATACCTAATTAAACTGTACAACTGATATTATGAATATTTGTTTTATGACTAATAATTACGCAGTAAAATGAAACTTAATATTTATATAAAAACATGATTTTCCTCCTCATTTTCTCGAAAGCTATTAGAGATATTGGAAATATCACTGCAGCATCTGATAGACCTAATTAAACTGTAAAACTGACATTATGAATATTTGTTCTATGACTAATAATTACGCAGTAAAATGAAACTATATATTTATATAAAAACAAGACTTTCCTCTTCATTTTCTCGAAAGCTATTAGAGATATTGGAAATATCATTGCAGCATCTGATAGACCTAATTAAACTGTGCAACTGATATTATGAATATTTGTTCTATGACTAATAATTACGCAGTAAAATGAAACTTAATATTTATATAAAAACATGATTTTCCTCCTCATTTTCTCGAAAGCTATTAGAGATATTGGAAATATCACTGCAGCATCTGATAGACCTAATTAAACTGTAAAACGGACATTATGAATATTTGTTCTATGACTAATAATTACGCAGTAAAATGAAACTATATATTTATATAAAAACATGACTTTCCTCCTCATTTTCTCGAAAGCTATTAGAGATATTCGAAATATCATTGCAGCATCTGATAAACCTAATTAAACTGTACAACTGATATTATGAATATTTGTTCTATGACTAATAATTACGCAGTAAAATGAAACTTAATATTTATATAAAAACATGATATTACTCCTCATTTTCTCGAAAGCTATTAGAGATATTGGAAATATCATTGCAGCATCTGATATACCTAATTAAAATCTACTACTGTCATTATGAATATTTTCACTAGTACTAATAAATACTGAATTTTACTTTTTTTAAAATTACTTTCTTCCTCGTTTTCTCGAAAGCTATTAGAGATATTGGAAATATCATTGCAGCATCTGATACACCTAATTCAACTGAACAACTGATATTATGAATATTTGTTCTATGACTAATAAATACGCAGTAAAATAAACCGTATTTTTATATAAAAACATGATTTTCCTCGTCATTTTCTAGAAAACTATTAGAGATTTTGGAAATATAATTGCAGCACCTGATAGACCTAATTAAACTGTACAACTGATATTATGAATATTTGTTCTATGACTAATAATTACTCAGTAAAATGAAACTTAATATTTATATAAAAACATGACTTTCCTCCTCATTTTTTCAAAAGCTATTAGAGATATTGGAAATATCATTGCAGCATCTGATAGAACTAATTAAATTGTACAACTGATATTATGAATATTTGTTCTATGACTAATAATTACGCAGTAAAATGAAACTATATATTTATATAAAAACATGACTTTCCTCCTCATTTTCTCGAAAGCTATTAGAGATATTGGAAATATCATTGCAGCATCTGATAGACCTAATTAAACTGTGCAACTGATATTATGAATATTTGTTCTATGACTAATAATTACGCAGTAAAATGAAACTTAATATTTATATAAAAACATGATTTTACTCCTCATTTTCTCGAAAGCTATTAGAGATATTGGAAATATCATTGCAGCATCTGATAGACCTAATTAAAATTTACTACTGTCATTATGAATATTTTCACTAGTACTAATAAATACTGAATTTTACTTTTTTTTAAATTACTTTCTTCCACGTTTTCTCGAAAGCTATTAGAGATATTGGAAATATCATTGCATCCTCTGATACACCTAATTCAACTGTACAACTGATATTATGAATATTTGTTCCATGACTAATAATTACGCAGTAAAAAAAACCCGTATTTTTATATAAAAACATGATTTTCCTCGTCATTTTCTCGAAAGCTATTAGAGATATTGGAAATATAGTTGCAGCATCTGATAGACCTGATTAAAATCTACTACTGTCATTATGAATATTTGCACTAGTACTAATAAATACTGAATTTTACTTTTTTTTAAATTACTTTCTTCCTCTTTTTCTCGAAAAGCTATTAGAGATATTGGAAATATCATTGCATCATCTGATACACCTAATTCAACTGAACAACTGATATTATGAATATTTGTTCTATGACTAATAACTACGCAGTAAAATAAAACCGTATTTTTATATAAAAACATGATTTTCCTCGTCATTTTCTAGAAAACTATTAGAGATTTTGGAAATATAATTGCAGCACCTGATAGACCTAATTAAACTGTACAACTGATATTATGAATATTGTTTCTATGACTAATAATTACTCAGTAAAATGAAACTTAATATTTCTATATAAACATAACTTTTCTCCTCATTTTCTCGAAAGCTACTAGAGATATTGGAAATATCATTGCAGCATCTGATAAACCTAATTAAACTGTACAACTGATATTATGAATATTTGTTCTATGGCTAATAATTACGCAGTAAAATGAAACTTAATATTTATATAAAAACATGACTTTCCTCCTCATTTTCTCGAAAGCTATTAGAGATATTGGAAATATCATTGCAGCATCTGATAGACCTAATTAAACTGTACAACTGATATTATGAATATTTGTTCTATGACTAATAATTACGCAGTAAAATGAAACTTAATATTTATATAAAAACATGATTTTCCTCCTCATTTTCTCGAAAGCTATTAGAGATATTGGAAATATCACTGCAGTATCTGATAGACCTAATTAAACTGTACAACTGACATTATGAATATTTGTTCTATGACTAATAATTACGCAGTAAAATGAAACTTAATATTTACATAACAACATGATTTTCCTCCTCATTTTCTCGAAAGCTATTAGAGATATTGGAAATATCATTGCAGCATCTGATAGACCTAATTAAACTGTACAACTGATATTATGAATATTTGTTCTATGACTAATAATTACGCAGTAAAATGAAACTTAATATTTATATAAAAAAATGATTTTCCTCCTCATTTTCTCGAAAGCTATTAGAGATATTGGAAATATCACTGCAGCATCTGATAGACCTAATTAAACTGTAAAATGGACATTATGAATATTTGTTCTATGACTAATAATTACGCAGTAAAATGAAACTATATATTTATATAAAAAACATGAATTTCCTCCTCATTTTCTCGAAAGCTATTAGAGATATTCGAAATATCATTGCAGCATCTGATAGACCTAATTAAACTGTAAAACTGACATTATGAATATTTGTTCTATGACTAATAATTACGCAGTAAAATGAAACTTAATATTTATATAAAAACATGATTTTCCTCCTCATTTTCTCGAAAGCTATTAGAGATATTGGAAATATCACTGCAGTATCTGATAGACCTAATTAAACTGTAAAACTGACATTATGAATATTTGTTCTATGACTAATAATTACGCAGTAAAATGAAACTTAATATTTACATAACAACATGATTTTCCTCCTCATTTTCTCGAAAGCTATTAGAGATATTGGAAATATCATTGCAGCATCTGATAGACCTAATTAAACTGTACAACTGATATTATGAATATTTGTTCTATGACTAATAATTACGCAGTAAAATGAAACTTAATATTTATATAAAAACATGATTTTCCTCCTCATTTTCTCGAAAGCTATTAGAGATATTGGAAATATCACTGCAGCATCTGATAGACCTAATTAAACTGTAAAACGGACATTATGAATATTTGTTCTATGACTAATAATTACGCAGTAAAATGAAACTATATATTTATATAAAAACATGAATTTCCTCCTCATTTTCTCGAAAGCTATTAGAGATATTCGAAATATCATTGCAGCATCTGATAGACCTAATTAAACTGTACAACTGATATTATGAATATTTGTTCTATGACTAATAATTACGCAGTAAAATGAAACTTAATATTTATATAAAAACATGATATTACTCCTCATTTTCTCGAAAGCTATTAGAGATATTGGAAATATCATTGCAGCATCTGATAGACCTAATTAAAATCTACTACTGTCATTATGAATATTTTCACTAGTACTAATAAATACTGAATTTTACTTTTTTTTAAATTACTTTCTTCCTCGTTTTCTCGAAAGCTATTAGAGATATTGGAAATATCTTTGCATAATCTGATACACCTAATTCAACTGAACAACTGATATTATGAATATTTGTTCTATGACTAATAACTACGCAGTAAAATAAACCGTATTTTTATAAAAAACTTGATTTTCCTCGTCATTTTCTAGAAAA
>JAPQNM010000354.1:0-10000 GCA_029783475.1 Metacarcinus magister
CTTCTTTTCAGGTATTCTTAACTTCTTTTCAGGTATTCTTAACTTCTTTTCAGGTATTCTTAACTTCTTTTCAGGTATTCTTAACTTCTTTTCAGGTATTCTTAACTTCTTTTCAGGTATTCTTAACTTCTTTTCAGGTATTCTTAACTTCTTTTCAGGTATTCTTAACTTCTTTTCAGGTATTCTTAACTTCTTTTCAGGTATTCTTAACTTCTTTTCAGGTATTCTTAACTTCTTTTCAGGTATTCTTAACTTCTTTTCAGGTATTCTTAACTTCTTTTCAGGTATTCTTAACTTCTTTTCAGGTATTCTTAACTTCTTTTCAGGTATTCTTAACTTCTTTTCAGGTATTCTTAACTTCTTTTCAGGTATTCTTAACTTCTTTTCAGGTATTCTTAACTTCTTTTCAGGTATTCTTAACTTCTTTTCAGGTATTCTTAACTTCTTTTCAGGTATTCTTAACTTCTTTTCAGGTATTCTTAACTTCTTTTCAGGTATTCTTAACTTCTTTTCAGGTATTCTTAACTTCTTTTCAGGTATTCTTAACTTCTTTTCAGGTATTCTTAACTTCTTTTCAGGTATTCTTAACTTCTTTTCAGGTATTCTTAACTTCTTTTCAGGTATTCTTAACTTCTTTTCAGGTATTCTTAACTTCTTTTCAGGTATTCTTAACTTCTTTTCAGGTATTCTTAACCTCTTTTCAGGGAAACATGTGCAAAAGTGTAGTAAAAGTGCATTGATAATTAAAAATTTGAAAAAATGTATGTGATTAAGACAAAGTTGAAAATAAAAGTAATAAGAAAAGAAAAGAAAAAGAAAAGAGAAAATAGAAAAATAATGTACGTACCTAAGTGATATTGCAATAATTATGAACTTGTCATTTGCATTTTATTATGTTGTCTGTTGTAAACTAAAAGTGTGTGTGTGTGTGTGTGTGTGTGTGTGTGTGTGTGTGTGTGTGTGTGTGTGTGTGTGTGTGTGTGTGTGTGTGTGTGTGTGTGTGTGTGTGTGTGTGTGTGTGTGTGTGTGTGTGTGTGTGTGTGTGTGTGTGTGTGTGTCCTTATATAACTTTTAAATGTTCACGATGTATATAATCTTTTTGTCCTTGGAACTAATTGCTCGAATGTTTTTATGTAATTAGTTTAATGATGGAGATAATTGTTCTAGTAATTAATATAATTATTGTGTTGATGGAACTAACTGTTTGAATAATCTTTATGTAATTAGTTTAATGATGGAGATAATTGTTCTAGTAATTAATATAATTATTGTGTTGATGGAACTAATTGTTCAAATGTTTTTAATGAAATTAGTTTAGTGATGAAAAATTCCAAAATAAAATTTGATAAGTATAAGAAATTGTATTCTTCCATAATTGTTTCCTATTTCTCCTCCTCTTTATCTCTCCTATCCGCTCTACTCCTCTCCTTTCACCTTCTCTCCCTTCACCTCCTCTCACCTCCCCTCACCTCTTTTCCTCTCACCTCTCCTCTCACCTTTTCTCCTCTCACCTCCTCTCCTCTAACCTCCTCTCCTCTCACCTTCTCTCATCTCACCTCTTCTCACCTCTTCTCCTCTCACCTTCTCTAACTTCCTCTGCCCTCACCTCCTCTCTCCTCCACTACTCTCCTCTCATCTCCTCTCCTTTCATCTCCTCTCACCTCTTCACACCTCCTCTCTAACCTCCTCTCCTCCCAAATTCTCTCACCTCTTCTCCTCTCACCTCTTCTCCTCTAACCTCCTTTCCTCGCATTTCCTCTCACCACCTCTCACCTCCTCTTCTCTCCTCTTACCTCTTCTCCCCTCTTCTCATCTCTCCCATGCCCTCTTCTCACCTCCTCTCCTCTCACCTCCTCTCCTTCAAAACCCTCTCACCTCCTCTCCTCAACTTCTTCTCACCACCTCTCACCTCCTCTCCTCAAACTTCTTCTCACCACCTCTCACCTCCTCTTATCTCTTCTCCCCTCCTCTCATCTCCTTTCCCCTGCCCTCCTCTCACCTCCTCTCTTCTCACCTCCTCTCCTCCCAAATCTTCTCACCTCCTCTCCCCTCACCTCCTCTCCTCTCCCCTCCTCTCCTCTCTCCTCCTCTAACCTGCTCTCCTCTCTCCTCCTCTCCCCTCATCTCTTCTCCCATCTTCTCCCCCCAAACCTTCTATCACTTCCTCTCTTCTCACCTCCTCGCAATTCCTCTCCTCTAACCTACTATCCTCTCACCTCACATCACCTCCTCTCATCTCATTTCACCTCTTCTCCTCACATCTCTTCTTCTCTTACTTCCTCTCACCTCCTCTCCACTCACCTCCTTTCACCTCCTCTCCTCTCACCTCCTCTCACTTCCTCTCATCTCGTCTCCTCTCCTCTCACTTATTCTCCTCTTCTCTCCTCTCACCACCTCTCCTTTCCTCTGATCTCCACTCTTCTCTTCTTTCTCATCTTCTCCACTCCTCTCCTTTCACCTCCTATGCTTCTCTTTTCTCTTACCTGCTCGTCTATCCTCACCTCTCACCTCCTCTACCTCCTCTCCTTTCACCTCTTCTCACTCAACTTCTCTCATCTCCTCTCCTCTCACTTCCTCTCCTCTCATCTACTCTACTCTCACCTCCTCCCACCTCCTCTTAGCTCCTCTAACATCCTCGCCTATCACCTCCTCACATCTCCTTTCCTCTCACCTCTTTTCACCTCCTCTCCTCTCTACTCCTCTCCTCTGTCATCCTCTCTTCCCACATCCTCTCCTTAACCTCCTCTCATTTCCTCTCCTCTCACATCCTCTTCTCTCCTCTCACCTCTTCTCCTCTCCTTACCTCTTACCTCCTCTCCTCTCCTCTCCTCTCACCTCCTCTCTTCTCAACTCCACTGACCTAATCTCACCTCCGCTCACATCAACTTCTCTCACCTCCTCTTTTCTCACCTCGTCTCTCTTATTCCTCTTTCACCTCCTCTCTCCTATTCTCCTCTAACCTCCTTTCCTCTCCCCTCCTCCCCTAAAATCACCTACTCTTTTCTCTCCTCCTTCCAACTCCTCTCATCTCCCCTTCTCGCACCTCCTCTCCTCGCACCTCCTCTCCTCACACCTCCTCTCCTCTCACCTCCTCTCACCTCACCATCTTTCACCTCATCATCTTTCACCTCCTCTCCTCTCACCTCCTTTCCTCTCTCCTCCTAATACATCCTCTCCTCTCACCTACTCTCTTCTCACCGCCTCTTCTCTCACCTCCTCCCCTCTCAACTCCTCTCCTCTAATCTCGTCACCTTTCAAATTATATACTCTCACCTACTCTACTCTCATCTCCTCTCCTCTCATATCCTCTCCTATTCCCTCCTCTTACCTCCTCTCCACTCCCAACCTCTCATCTCCTCTCTTCTCAACTCCACTCACCTCGTCACTTCTCACCTCTCCTCTCCTCTCCTCTCCTGTCCTCTTCTCTCATCTCACTAACTATCTTATCCACTCCTATCACCTAATCTCCTCTGCGTTCATCTCAACTCCTCTCCTCTAACCTCCTCTCGACTCCTCTCCTCTCATCTCCACTCTTTTCACCTCCTACCCTCTCACCACCTCTCACCTCCTCTCCTCTGATCTTCTCTCACCTTCTCTCCTCTCACCTCCTCTCTCTCTCTCTCTCATCCTCGCACTTTCTTTTCTTTTCACCTCCAGTCATCTCCTCTCCGCTCACCTCACCACTTCTCACCTCCTCTTTTCTCACCTTTTCTCACCTCCTCTCCTCTCCTTTCACCTCCTCTCACCTCCTCTGCTCCAATCTCTTCTCCTCTCATCTACGCTCACTTCTCACACCTCCTCTCTCTTATTCTCCTATCAACTCCTCTTTCCTATTCTCCTCTCACCTCCTCTCCCTCTCCTCTCCCCACCTCCCCTCCAGTCACCTACTCTCTTCCTTCCTCCTCTCAACTCCTCTCCTCTCACCTCCTCGCACCTCCTCTCTTCCTCTCTTCTCACCTCCTTTCATCTCTCCTCCTCTCACCTCCTCTCTTTTCACATCCTCTCCTCTCACTTTCTCTCTCCCATAACCTCCTCTCACTTCCTCTCTTCCTCTTTTCCACTCACCTCCTCTCATCTCACGTCCAATCACCTACTCTCTTTTCACCTCCTCTCATCTCCTCTCACAACCTCCCATCTTAACTCCACTCCTCTCACCTCTACTCCTCTCACCTCCTCTCTCCTGATCTCTGCACTCCTCTCACCTCTTCTATTCTCACCTCACCTCTCACCTCCCTCCCCTCACTTCCTCTCCTCTCACTCTCTTCTCACCTCCTCTCTTCTCAATCTCTTATCACCTCCTCGCACCTGCTCTCCTCTCCTCTCTCATCCTCTCCCCTCCTCTCCTTTCACCAACTCTCTTCTCCCCTCCTCTCCTCTGCGTTCATCTCAATTCCTCTCCTCTCTCCTCCTCTCCTCTCACATCCTCTTCTCTCACCTCATCTCCTCTGACCTCATCTCCCCTCTAACCTCCTCTCACTTCATTCATTCTCACCTCCTAGCATCTCCTCTCCTCTCAGCTCTTCTCACCTCCTCTCACCTTTTTTCTCACCTATTCTTCTTTTCTCTCCTCTCACCTCCTCTCCTCTCCTTTTCTCTTTCCTCTTCTCATCTCCTCTCATCTCCTTTCCTCTCAACTCCTCTCCTCACCTCTCCTCTCACCTCCTATTTTTTCACCTCGTCTCCTTTCACCTACTCTCATCTCAACTCCTCTCACCTCCTCTCCTCTCCTCTTCTCTCCCCTTTTCTCACCTCCTCTCCTCTCCTCTCCCCTCTTATAGCTTCCTCTCCTCTCACCTCCTCTCTTTTCACCTCCTCTCACCTCCTCTCCTCTCATGTATTCTACTCTCCCCTCCTCCCACCTCCTCTCAGCTCCTCTCCTCTCACTTCTTCTCCTTTCCTCTCAACTCACATCCTCTCACCTCATCTCCTCTATCCTCACATCCTCTCACTTCCTTTCATCTAACCTCCTCTCTCTCACCTCCCCTTCTCTCACCTTCTCTTCTCTCACCTCCTCTCCTCTGTAGTCCTCTATATTCCTCTCCCCTCACATCCTCTCACCTCCTCTCTCTCATCTCTTCTCCTCTCCTCTCCACTCATCTCTTCTTCTCTCCTCTCCACTCACCTCTTCTCTTATCCTCTCCTCTCCTCTCACTTCCTCTTCACTCCTCTCCTCTCACCTCTCCTCACCTCTCACCAACTCTCATCTCCCCTCCTCTCACCTCCTCTCCTCTGCGTTCATCTCAACTCCTCTCCTCTCTCCTCCTCTCCTCTCACCTCCTCTCCTCTCATCTCCTCTTCTCTCACCTCATCTCCTCTCCTCTGACCTCCTCTCCCCCCTAATCTCCTCTCACTTCCTTCATTCTCACCTCCTCAAATCTCCTCTCCTCTCACCTCTTCTTACCTCCTCGCACCTTCTCTTATCTCACTTATTCATCTCTTCTCTTTTCTCACCTCCTCTCCTCTCATCTTCTCTTTCCTCTTCTCCTCTCCTCTCCTCTTACCTTTTCTCATCTCCTTTCCTCTAAACTCCTTTCCTCACCTCTACTTGCACCTCCTCTTTTTTCACCTCATCTCATCTAAACTCGTCTCACCTCCTCTCCTCTCCTCTTCTCTCCCCTTTCCTCACCTCCTCTCCTCTGCCCTCCTCTCTTTTCACCTCCTATCCTCTCACCTCACATCCTCTCACATCCTCTCATCAGTTCTACTCTCCCCTCCTCCAGCCTCCTCTTAGCTCCTCTTCTCTCACTTTCTTTCATCGCCTTTCCTCTCACCTCCTTTCCTCTCATCTCTTCTCCTCTCACCTTCTCTCCTCTCACCACCTCTTCTCAATTCCTCTCCCCTCACCTCTTCTCCTCTCCTTTCAACTCTTCTACTCTCCTCTCCTCTCCACTCACCTCTTCTCCTATCCTCTCACTTCTTTTCCTCTCCTCTTCTCTCTTTTCCTCTCACCTCATCTCCTCTGCCCTCATCTCATATTCTCTCCTCTCATATACTCTCTTCCAACCTCGTCTCATCTCCTCTCCTATCACCTCTTCTAACTTCCTCTCCTCTCTGCTCCTCTCATATCCTCTCCTCTCTCCTGTTCTTCTCTCATCTCCTCTCCTCTCACCTCTTCTCACTTCCTCTTCTCTCTGCTTCATACATATTCTCTCCTCTCACATTCTTTCCTCTCACTTCCTCTAATCTCACGTCCTCTCTTCTCCTCTCCTCTCCCCTCCTATCACCTCCTCTACTCTGCTCTCCTCTCCACTCCTCTCCTCTCCTCTCCTCTCTTCTCCTCTCCTCTCACATCCGTTCACTTCCTCTCTTCTCACCTATCCTTTCCCATCTTCTCACCTCCTCTCACCTCTCCTCTCCAATCTTTTGACCTCCTCTCCCATCCCATCATCTCCTCTTTTCTCAATTCCTCTAACCTCCTTAACACTCACCTCCTCTCTTCTCACCTCCACACTTTTCACCTTTTCTCCTTTCACCTCCTCTCATCTCACCTCTTCTCACCTACTCTCCTCTCACCTCCTATCCTCTCACCTCCTCTCCTTCCACCTCCTCTCATCTCACCTCACCTCCTCTCACCTCCTCTCCTTTCAGTTCCTCTCTTCTCATCTACTCTACTCTCACCTCCTCCCACATTTTATCAGCTCCTCTCACTTCCTCTTCTATCACCTCCTCTCCTCTCATCTCTTCTCCTCTCACCTCTTCTAACAACCTCTCCTTTCACCTCCTCTAACAACCTCTCATTTCACCTCCTCTCAATTCCTCTTCCCTCACCTCCTCTCCTATCACCTTCTCTCACCTCTTCACATTTCATTTCCTCTCACCTTTTTTCACCTCCTCTCCTCTAAACTCCTCTCTTTTCACATTCTCTCTTCCCACATCCTCTCCTCTCACCTCTCCTTACCTCTTACCTCCTCTCCTCTCCTCTCATCTCAAATCCTCTCTTCCCACATCCTCTCCTCTCACATCTTCTCCTCTCACCTCCTCTCCTCTCACATCCTCTTCTCTCCTCCCACCTCTCCTTACCTCTTACCTCCTCTCCTCTTCTCTCCTCTCACCACCTCTTCTCTGACCTCATCTCACCTCCTCTCCTCTCTCCTCCTCTCATATATTTTCCTTTTACATCTTCTCACCTCCTCTCCTCTCACCTCTTCTAACTTCCTCTTCTCTCACCACCTCTCCTCTCACCTCACCTCCTCTCTCCTGTTCTCCTCTCTCCTTTTCTCCTCTCCTCTCCTTTCACCTCCTCTCTTCTCCACTCATCTCACCACCTCTCCTCTGACCTCATCTCACCTCCTCTCCTCTCATCTCCACTCTTTTAGCCTCTTACCCACTCATCTCCTCTCACCTCCTCTCCTCTCAACTCATTTGACCTCCACTCCATCCTAACCTCCACTCACTTCCTTCATTCTCACCTACTCGCATCTCCTTTCCTCTCACCACCTCTCTTCTTACCTCCTCTCACCTCCTCTTTGCTCACCTATTCTTCTCTTCTTTCTTCTATCCTCCTCTCCTCTCCTCTCACCTCTTCTCATTCCTCTTCTCCTCTCCTCTCCTCTCACCTCCTCTTTTCTCATCTCCTATCCTTTCACCTCCTCTCCTCTCAATTTGTCTCACCTCCTCTCGTCTCCCCTTTTCTCATCCCTCTCCTCTCACCTCATCTCCTCTACCCTCCTATCACTTCCTCTCCTCTGCCCTCCTCTAACTTCCTCTCTTTCCACCTCCTCTCCTATCACCTTGTCTCCTCTCACCTCCTCTCCTCTCATCTATTCTACTCTTCCCTCCTTCCACCTCCTCTCAGCTCCTCTCCTCTCATTTCCTCTCCTCTCCTCTCCTCTCACCTCCTCTCCTCTCATCTCCTCTCACCTCCTCTCCTCTCACCACCTCTCCTCTCACCTACTCTCAATTCCTCTCCTCTCACCTCCTCTCACCTACTCTCTTCTCACCTTTCCTCTCACCTCTGTTCACCTCCTCAACTTCTCACTACCTCTCACTTCCTCTATTCTCACCTCCTCTCCTCTCAACTCCTCTCACCTCTTCTCACCTCCTCTCCTCTCTCCTTTCACATCCTTTTCTCTTATCTCCTCTTATCTCCCCTCCTCTCCCTCCTTATACATCCCTTCATGTCAACCTCTTCTCCTGTTCCTTCCTCTCACTTCCTCTCCTCTCACCTCCTCTCATCGCCTCTTCCCTCACCGCCTCTTACCTCCTCTCCTCTCATCTCTCACCTCCTCTCCTTGCACCTCCTCTCATCTCACCTCCTCTCACCTCCACTCCTCTATTCTCTTCTCCTCTCACCTCCTCTCCTCTCATACGTCCTCTCACATCTTTTACTCTCACCTCCTCTCCTCTCATAACTCTTCTCACCACCTCTCCTCTCACATCATCTTCTTTCCTATCCTCAAACATACTCTCCTCTCACCTCTTCTCCTCTCACATCCTCTAATCTCACCTCCTCTCACCATCTCTCCTCTAACCTACTCTCAACTCACATTCTCTCATTTCATCTCACTTCTTCTCCTCTCACCTCCTCTCACCTCTCTTGTCCTCTCTCCTCCTTTCCTCTTACCTCTTTTCACCTCCTCTCCCCAAAACTCCTTTCTTCTAATATCCTCTCCTCTCATATCTTCCCCTATCACCTCCTCTCCTTTCCTCCACTCACCTCCTCTCCTCTCCTCCACTCATCTCTTTTCCTCTTACCTACTTTCACCTATTCTCCTCTCACTTCCTCTCATCTCCTCTCCTCACACCTCCTTTCATCTCCTCTCCCCTCACTTCCTCTCACATCTCTCCTCTCACCTCCTCTCCTCTCCTCTCACCTCTTCTCCTCTCCTCTCATCTCTTCTCCTCTCCTCTCCACTCACCTCTTCTCCAATCCTCTCCTACCCTCTCATCTCTTTTCCTCTCCTCTCACCTCCACTCTTTTCCGCTCACCTCCTCTCCTCTGACCTCATCTCACATCCTCTTCTCTCATATCCTCTCCTCTCACCTCGTCTAATCTCCTCTCCTCTCACCTCCTCTCCTTTCACCTCACCTCCTTTAACCTCACCTCCTCTCACCTCACCTTCTCTCACCTTCTCTCCTTTCACCTTCTTTCCTCTCATATCCTTTCCTCTCATGTCCTCTCTTCAAACCTCCTCTCCTCTCCTTTCCCTTCCTCTCACCTACTCTTCTCTCCTTTTCTATCCTCTCCTCTCCTCTCACATCCTCTCACTTCCTCTCTTCTCACTTCTCCTCTCCCATCTTCTGACCTCCTCTCCTCTCACCTCTCATCTCCCATCTTCTGACCTCCTCTCCTCTCATACCCTCTCCTCTCCCTTCCTCTCACCTCTTCTTTTCTCAACTCCTCTCACCTCCTCTCCACACATCTCCTCTCTTCTCACCTCCTCTCCTTTCACCTCCTCTCATCTCACCTCCTCTCACCTCTTCTCCTCTCAACTCCTCTCCTTTCACCTCCTCTCTTCTCACTTCACCTCCTCTCACCTCACCTCCACTCACTTCCTAGCCTCTCATCTACTCTACTCTCACCTCCTCCCACCACCTGTCAGCTCCTCTCACCTCATCTAACAACCTCTCATCTCACCTCCTCTAAAAACCTCTCCTCTAACCTCCTCTCACCTCTTCTCTATTCCTCTCCCCTCACATCCTCCCACCTCTTCTAACCTCCTCTCCTATCACCTCCCCTCACCTCCTCACATCACCTTTCCTCTCACTTCCTCTCCTCTGACCTCATTTTCTCACCTCCTCTCTTCTCACCTCCTCTCCTTTCACCTATTCTCACTCACCTCCTCTCACTTCCTATCCTCTCATCTACTCTACTCTCACCTTCTCCCACCTCCTCTTAGCTCCTCTCACCTACTCTCCTACCACCTCCTCACATCTCCTTTCCCCTCACCTCTTTTCACCTCCTCTCCTCCCACATCCTCTCCTTTCCTCTCCTCTCACATCCTCTTCTCTCCTCTCACCTCGTCTCCTCTCCTTACCTCTTACCTCCTCTCCTCTCCGC
>JAPQNM010000354.1:22500-31765 GCA_029783475.1 Metacarcinus magister
GGTATTCTTAACTTCTTTTCAGGTATTCTTAACTTCTTTTCAGGTATTCTTAACCTCTTTTCAGGGAAACATGTGCAAAAGTGTAGTAAAAGTGCATTGATAATTAAAAATTTGAAAAAATGTATGTGATTAAGACAAAGTTGAAAATAAAAGTAATAAGAAAAGAAAAGAAAAAAGAAAAGAGAAAATAGAAAAATAATGTACGTACCTAAGTGATATTGCAATAATTATGAACTTGTCATTTGCATTTTATTATGTTGTCTGTTGTAAACTAAAAGTGTGTGTTGTGTGTGTGTGTGTGTGTGTGTGTGTGTGTGTGTGTGTGTGTGTGTGTGTGTGTGTGTGTGTGTGTGTGTGTGTGTGTGTGTGTGTGTGTGTGTGTCCTTATATAACTTTTAAATGTTCACTATGTATATAATCTTTTTGTCCTTGGAACTAATTGGTCAAATATTTTTATGTAATTAGTTTAGTGATGAATATAACTGTTCTAGTTATTAATATAATTATTGTGTTGATGGAACTAACTGTTTGAATGTTTTTATGTAGTTAGTTTAATGATGGAGATAATTGTTCTAGTAATTAATATAATTATTGTGTTGATGGAACTAATTGTTCAAATGTTTTTATGAAATTAGTTTAGCGATGAAAAATTCCAAAATAAAACTTGATATAAATAAGAAATTGTATTTTTCCATATTTGTTCCTATTTCTTTTCTATCCGCTCTACTCCTCTCCTTTCACCTTCTCTCCCTTCACCTCCTCTCACCTCACCTCGCCTCTTATCCTCTCACCTCACCTCACCTCACATCACCTCACAACACCTCACAACACCACCCTCACATCATCTCACATCATTTCTCCTAATCTCACCTCTTCTCACCTCATCTCACCTAAACGCACCTCTCCTTTCCTCTCACCTCCTCTAACCTCACTCACCTCCTCTCACCTCCTCTCACCTCACATCCATTCCTCTAACCCCGTCTCACCTCACCTTACCTCCTCTCCTCTCACCTCCTCTCACCTCACCTTCTCTCACCTCCTTTCACAACCTATCCTCTCACCCCCTCCGACCTGCTTTCCTCTCACCTCTCCTCCTCTCCTCTCCTCCCCTCTCAACTCCTCTCACTTCCTCTCTACTCACCTCCCTCACCTCTCTTCTCACTTCCTCTCACCTTCTCTCATCTCACCTCTTATCACCTCCTCTCCACTCACCTTCTCTAACCTCCTCTGCCCTCACCTCCTCTCTCCTCCACTCATCTTCTTTCATCTCCTCTCCTCTCCTCTCATCTCCTCTCCTCTCACCTCTTCTAACCTCCTCTCCTCTAACCTCCTCTCCTCCCAAATCCTCTCACCTCCTCTCCTCTCACCTCCTCTTCCCTCACCTACTCTCCCCTCACCTCCTGTCCTGTCCCATCCTCTCCTCTCCCCTCCTCCCACCTGCTCTCCTCTCTCCTCCTCTCCCCTCATCTCTTCTCCCATCCTCTCACCGCCTCTCTCCCCTAACCTCCTCTAACTTTCTCTCTTCTCAACTCCTCGCACCTCCTCTCCTCTAACATCCTCTCCTCTCACCTCACATCACCTCCTCTCATCTCATATCACCTATTCTCCTCACATCTCCTTTTCTCTTACCTCCTCTCACTTTCTCTCCATTCACCTCCTTTCCCCTCCTCTCCTCTCACCTCCTCTAACTTCCTCTCATCTCGTCTCCTCTCCTCTCAATTATTTTCCTCTTCTCTCCTCTCACCTCCTCTCCTCTCCTCTGATCTCCACTACTCTCCTCTTCTCTCTCCTCTTCTCTTCTACTCTCCTTTCACATCCTATCCTCCCCTTTTCTCTCACCTGCCCTCCTATCCTCTCCTCTCACCTCCTCCACTCTCACCTCTTCACCCTCCTCTCACGTTCTCTCACCTCATTTCTTCTCAACTCCACTCATCTCATCTCTTCTTACCTCCTTTCATCTCCTCTTCTCTCACTTTCTCTCATCTCCTCTCCTCTCACCTCCTCTCATCTACTCTTCCTTCACTTCCTCTCACATCTCTCCTCTAATCTCCTCTCACTTCCTGTCCTCTCCTCTCAGCTCCTCTCCTTTCACCTCACCTCTCCTCTCCTCTCCTCTCCTCTCCTCTCCTCTCCTCGCCTCTCCTCTCGTCTCTTATCCTCTCCTCTTTTCTCACTTCTTCTCCTATCCTCTAACCTCTTTTCCTCTCCTCACTTCCTCTTCTCTCCTCTCCTCTCACCTCCTCTCTTCTGCCCTCTTCTCACATCCTATCATCTCATATCCTCTCCTCTCACTTCCTCTCACCTCTTCTCAATTCCTCTCTGCTCCTCTCATATCCTCTCCTCTCTCCTCCTATTCTCTCACCTCCTCTCACCTCTTTTCCTCTCATCTCTTCTTACTTCCTCTCCTCTCTGCTCCTCTCATATCCTCTCCTCTCACCACCTTTCTTCTCTTCTCACCTTCTCTCCTCCCACATCCTCTCCTCTCACGTCCTCTCTTGTCCTCTCCTTTCCTCTCCTCTCCTCTCCACTCCTCTCCTATCCTCTCACATCCTCTCATTTCCTCTCTTTTCACCTCCTCTCACCTTCTCTCCTCTCACCTCTCTTCTCCTATCTTCTCACCTCCTCTCCTCTCCCCTCATCTTTTCTCAACTCCTCTCACCTCCTCTCACATCCTCTCCACTCACCTCCTCTCTCCTCACCTCCTCTCCTTTCACCTATACTCACTAACCTCCTCTCACCTCCTCTCCTCTCACTTCCTCTCCTCTCATCTACTCTACTCTCACCTCCTCCCACCTCCTCTTAGCTCCTTTCACTTCCTCTCCTATCACCTCCTCACATATCCTTTCCTCTCACCTCTTTTCACATCCTCTCCTCTCTAGTCCTCTCCTCTCTCATCCTCTCTTCCCACATCCTCTCCTTAACCTCCTCTGCTTTCCTCTCCTCTCACATCCTATTCTCTCCTCTCATCTCTTCTCCTCTCCTTACCTCTTACCTCTTCTCCTCTCCTATACTCTCACCTCTTCTCTCCTATTCTCCTCTCACCTCCTTTCCTCTCCCCTCCTCCCTTAAAATAACCTATTCTCTTCTCTCCTCCTCCCAAATCCTCTCATCTCCCCTTCTCGCACCTCCTCTCTTCCTCTCCTCTCACCTATTCCCACCTCCTTTCATCTCTTCTCCTAATACATCCTCTCCTAACACCTACTCTCCTCTCACCTACTCTCCTCTCACCTCCTCTAACCTCTCCTCTCACCTCCTCTCCTCTCAGCTCCACTCACTTCCTCCCCTCTCACATCCTCTCCTCTAATCTCTTCACTTCTTCCCTCCTCTCCTCTCACCTACTCTCCTCTCACCTCTCCTTTCACCTCCTCTCCTATCACCTCACATCCTCTCAACTCCTCTCCTCTCATTTCCTCTCATCTATTCTACTCTCCCCTCCTTCCACCTCCTCTCAGCTCCTTTCCTCTCACTTCCTCTACTCTCCTCTCCTCCCACCTCCTCTCCTCTCCTCTCTTCTCCTCTCACCTCCTCTCCTCTCACCAGCTCTCCTCTCACCTCTTCTCACATCCTCTCACCTCCTCTCCTCTCACCTCCTCTCTTCTCACCTTTCCTTTCACCTCTGTTCACCTCCTCTCCTCTCAACTCCTCTCTTCTCACATCTTCTCCCCCCACATCCTCTCTTCTCACCTCCTCTCCAACTCTCCTTTCCTCCCACCTCACCTCCTCTCCTCTCCTCTCACCTCTTCTCCTCTCCTCACCTCTCACCTCCTCTCCTCTCCTCTCTTCCCCACTCCTCTCACCTCTTCTCCTCTCCTCACCTCTCACCTCCTCTCCCCTCCTCTCTTCCCCACTCCTATCACCTCCTCTCCTCTGCCCTCATCACACCTCTACTCTCACCTCCTTTTTTTTTTATAATTTTTTATTATATTTAAACATACAACATTACAATGATACAATTATACAATGATTCAATTGTCATTTGAACTTAAAGTTGTGCATTGACGTGCACAGCTATTTCAAAAGTTCACGTGTGGGGCAGGAACGGTGTGGGAAGTGTGCCTCTCCAGGTATTGGCGGCCAACTTTGCTTGATGGATGGACATCTGTGTCACATCAGGCGTAACCTCCGTGAAGCCGTTCCACAGTCGCGCTGTCCTAGCCTTGTAGGTCGTCCGTTGGTGCTGCGACGTGTGGGAGAGGGGCACCGCCACACGTTGGTTTCCTGCTAGTGCCTGTCGTGTCGTCCTATGGGCAGGTTGTGGCGGTAGGTACAGGTGGGTTAGGTGGGGTGTGTGCAGCACCTGAGTCTTGTGACAGACAGACAGGGCTGACACGTCACGCCGGTGCTCAAGAGACGTCATGCTGGCAGGGATCTCCGCCTCTTCCCCCAGCAGTCGAAGGGCACGTCTCTGTACCGCGTCGAGGCGCCGAGTGTGGGTGGCGGCTCCAGACATCCATACCAAGGCACCATACTCCATGCATGGACGAATCTGTGCCCTATATAGAGTCATGATACCTCGGGAGTCGAGCTGATCTCTCTCTCTCTCTCTCTCTCTCTCTCTCTCTCTCTCTCTCTCTCTCTCTCTCTCTCTCTCTCTCTCTCTCTCTCTCTCTCTCTCTCTCTCTCTCTCTCTCTCTCTCTCTCTCTCTCTCTCTTTCTCTCTCTCTCTCTCTCTCTCTCTCTCTCTCTCTCTCTCTCTCTCTCTCTCTCTCTCTCTCTCTCTCTCTCTCTCTCTCTCTCTCTCTCTCTCTCTCTCTCTCTCTCTCTCCCTCTATCTCTTTCTCTCTCTCCTCCTCCTCGCACATCCTTTCTTTTCACCTCCACTCACTCCTCTCCGCTCACCTCACCACTTCTCTCCTACTCTTCTCTCCCCTCCTCTCCTCTCCTTTCACCTCCTCTCCTCTAATCACTTCTCCTCTCATCTCCGCTCATTTCATCTCCTCTCACCCCCTTTTCTAACACCTCCTCTCACCCCCTTTTTTCACACCTCCTCTCTCTTATTCTCCTATCAACTCCTCTCTCCTATTCTCCTCTCACCTCCTCTCGCTCTCTTCTCCCCTCCAATCGCCTACTCTCTTCCTTCCTCCTCTCCCCTCTTCGCACCTTCTCTCTTCCTCTTCTCTCACCTCCTTTCATCCCTCCTCCTAATATATCCTGTCCTCTCAACTCCTTTCACCTCTTCTCACCTCTTCTCCTCTCTCCTTTCACATCCTTTTCTCTCATCTCCTCTTACCTCCCGTTCTCTCGCTCCTTATACCTCCCTTCATGTCACCTAATCTCACCTCTTCTCCTGTTCCTTCCTCTCACTTCCTCTCCTCTCACATCCTCTCATCGCCTCTTCTCTTACCGCCTCTTTCCTCCTCTCCTCCTACCTCTTCTCACCTCCTCTCCCCTCCTCTCACCTCCTCTCACCTCCTCTTCTCTCACCTCATTTCCTCTCACCTCCTCTCCTCTGCAATCCGCTCACCTCCTTTCACATCCTCTCACCACTTCTCCTCTCCACTCCTCACACCTCCTCTCATCTCACCTCCTCTCACCTCCACTCCTCTATTCTACTCTCCTTTCACCTCCTCTCCTCTCATACCTCCTCTCACCTCTTCTCCTCTCACCTCCTCTCATCTCATACCTCTTCTGACCCTCTCTCCTCTCACATCCTCTCCTTTCCCATCCTCAAACCTATTCTCCTCTCACCTCCTCTTCTTTCACCCCTTCTCTTCACACCTCCTCTCACCTCCTAATCTCTCACACCTTCTCACCTCCTCTCCTCTCACTTCCTCTGAACTCTTCTCCCCACTAACCTCCTCTTACTTCCTTCATCTCTTCTCCTCTCACCTCACTTCCTCTCCTCTCATCTACTCTACTCTCACCTCCTCCCATCTCATCTCTTCTCCTCTCACCTCCTCTCCTCTCACCATCTCTCCTCTAACCTCTTCTCATTTCCTCTCAACTCATCTCACTTCTTCTACTCTCACCTCCTCTAACCTCTCCTTTCCTCTCTCCTCCTTTCTTCTTACCTCTTTTCACATCCTCTCCCCACAACTCCTCTCTTTATACATTCTCTCCTCCCACATCCTCTCCTCTCAAATCTTCGCCTATCACCTCTCCTTTCCTCCACTCACCTCCTCTCCTCTCCTCCACTCATCTCTTCTTCTCTTACCTACTTTCACCTCCTCTCCTATCTTCTCCTCTCACCTCCTCTCCTCTCCCCTCCTAACATAAAATCACCTATTCTCTTCTTTCCTCCTCTCAACTTCTCTCATCTCCCCTCCTCGCAAATTCTCTCCTCTCTCTACTCTCTACTCTCTACTCCTACTCTCACCTCTCTCCCCTCACCTCCTCTCCTCTAACTTCTTCTCTTATCACCTCCTTGCACCTCCTCTCCTCTCCTCTCCTCTCACCAACTCTCTTCTTCCCTCCTCTCACCTCCTCTCCTCTGCGTTCATCTCAAATGCTCTCCTCTCTCCTCCTCTCCTCTCACCTCTTCTTCTCTCACCTCCTCTCCTCTAACCTCCTCTCCCCCCTAACCTCCTCTCACTTCCTTCATTCTCACCTCCTCACATCTCCTATCCTCACACCTCTTCTTACCTCCTCTCACCTTTTCTTTTCTCACCTATTCTTCTCTTCTCTCCTCTCACCTGCTCTCCTCCCCTCTTCTCTCCTCTCCTCTTCTCTTTCCTCTTCTCCTCTCTTCTCCTCTCACCTCCTCTCACCTCCTCTTTTTTCATCTCATCTCATCTAAACTCCTCTCCTCCCCTCTCTTCTCTCCCCTTTTCTCACTTCCTCTCTTTTGCCCTCCTCTCACCTCCTCCCTTTTCACCTCCTCTCCTCACACCTCTCGTCTCACATCCTCTCCTATCACCTTAACTCCTTTCACCTCCTCTCCTCTCATCTATTCTACTCTCCCCTCTTCCCACCTCCTCTCAGCTCGTCTTCTCTCACTTCCTCTCCTCTCCCTTCCTCTCACCTCCTTTCCTCTCACCTCCTTTCCTCTCATCTCTTCTCCTCTCACCTTCTCTACTCTCACCACCTCTCCTCTCTCTTCCTCTCCTCTGTAGTCTTCTCAATTCCTCTCCTCTCACATCCTCTCCTCACTTCTCCCCTCTTCTCATCTCCCTTCACCTCTTCTCCTATCCTCTCCTATCCTCTCACCTCTTTTCCTCTCCTCTCCTCTCACTTCCTCTTCTCTCTTTTCCTCTCACCTCCTCTCCTCTGACCTCATCTCACATCCTCTCCTCTCACCTCGTCTCATCTCCTCTCCTCTCACCTCTTTTCACTTTCTCTCCTCTCTGCTCCTCTCATATCCTCTCCTCTCTCCTGCTCTTCTCTCACCTCCTCTCATCACCTCTCCTCTCACCTCTTCTCACTTCCTCTTCTCTCATCTTCTCTCATATCCTCTCCTGACACCTCCTCTCCTTTCACCTCACCTTCTCTCACCTCACCTCCTCTCACATCCTCTCCTCTCACCTCCTCTCCTGAAACGACTTTTCCTCTCCTCTCACGTGCTCTCTTCTCACCTCCTCTTCTCTCCTCTCCCCTCTTATCACCTCCTCTTCTCTCCTCTCCTCTCCTCTCCCCTTCTCAGCTCTCCTTTCGCATTTTCTCACCTCCTCTCCTCTAACCTCCTCTTACCTATCCTCTCCCCTCTTCTGACCTCCTCTTTTCTCAACTCCTCTCACCTCCTCTCCACTCACCTCCTCTCTTCTAACCTCCTCTCTTTTCATCATCCTCTACCTTCACCTCCTCTCATCTCACCTCCTCTCAACTCCTCTCCTTTCACCTCCTCTCTTCTCACCTCATCTCTTCTCACCTCATCTCCTCTCACCTCATCTAATCTACACTCACCTCCTCCTCCCTCCTGTCAGCTACTCTCACTTCCTCTCCTTTCACCTCCTCTACTCTCAACTCCTCTCCTCTAACATCCTCTCTTGCCACACCCTATCCTCTCACCTCCTCTCCTCTCACATCCTCTTCTCTCCTCTCTCCACTTCTCCTCTCCTTACCTTTTACCTCCTCTCATCTCCTCTCTTCTCACCTCCTCTCCTCTGTCCTCATTTCACATCCTCTCATTCCATCTCCTCTCACCTCACCTCCTCTCCTCTATCCTCCTCTCACATCCTTTCCTTTCACTTTCCTTCATCTTCTCTCCTCTATCATCTCCTCTCACCTCCTCTCTTCTCCTCTTCTCGTCTCCTCTCTTCTCACCTCCACTCATCTCCTCAGCTCACCTCTCACCTCCTCGCACATCTTTTCTTTTCACCTCCACTCATCTCCTCTCCGTTCACCTCACCACTTCTCACTTCTTCTTCTCTCACCTCCTCTCCTCTCCTTTCACCTCCTCTCACCTCCTCTCCTCCAATCTCTTCTCCTCTCATCTCCACTCACTTCATCTCCTCTCACCGCCTCTTCTCACACCTCCTCTCTCTTATTCTCCTATCAACTTCTCTCTCCTATTCTCCTTTCACCTTTTCTCCCTCTCCTCTCCCTACCTCCACTACAGTCACCTACTCTCTTCCCTCCTCCTCTCACCTCCTCTCCTTTCACCTCCTCTCCTCCATCTTTCTCTCCCCCCTAACCTCCTCTCACTTCTTCTCACCTCCAATCACCTCCTCTCACCTCATCTCACTTCCTCCCATCTCGACTCCTCTCAATTCCTCTCCTCTCATCTCCTCTCACCTTCTCTCCTCTCTTCTCCTCATCTCTGCACTCCTCTCACCTTCTCTCCTCTCTTCTCCTCATTTCTGCACTCCTCTCACTTCCTCTCCTCTCACCTCCTAACCTCTCACATCCTCTCACCGCCTCTTACCTCCTCTCCTCTCATCTCTCTCCTCCTCTCTTCTTAACTCTTCTCACCTCCTCTCCCCTCCTCTTCCCTCCTCTCACCTCCTCTTGTCCCACCTCATTTCCTCTAACCTCTTCTCCTCTGTAATCCTCTCACCTCTTCTATTCTCACCTCCTCTCCCCTCATACCTCTTCTCACCTCCTCTCCTCTCATCTCATCTCATCTCATCTCACCTTCTCTCACCTCCTTCCCTCTCTCCTCCTCTCCTTTCACCTCCTCTCCTCTCACCTCCTCTACTCTCACACCTTCTCACCTCCTTTCCTCTCACCTCCTCTGACATCCTCTCCCCTTAACTTCTTTTCAGGTATTCTTAACTTCTTTTCAGGTATTCCTAACTTCTTTTCAGGTATTCTTAACTTCTTTTCAGGTATTCTTAACTTCTTTTCAGGTATTCTTAACTTCTTTTCAGGTATTCTTAACTTCTTTTCA
>JAPQNM010000356.1:0-65000 GCA_029783475.1 Metacarcinus magister
AGATATACAAACACACAATAAATAAATAATCGTATCAAAAAGCTGCAGATGAATTGTTATATTGTTCTTCATATTTAAAACACAACTATATAATGGAATGAAAGGTTAAACGAAAACTCTATAAATTATAATGGTATATACTATTCATCTTGTTACTATCTGGTTATTTATCTGAAATGCATTATATATAAAAAGAAAAGATTCCTAAATAAATAAAACCTTATACTGAACAATGACCAACCTAACCTAACTTAATGTGAACAAAACTTTACTACATTCTCCTTCTGTTATTGACAAACATAGAAAACAATTGAAACGCAACAATTTAAATTTAAACCATTCTATGAACACACAATGGAACTTTGACATTTCATTATCCAAAAAGATTAATTCAGTTTTCCATTCTAACAGTGTCTTCATCTGTATATTTTAAACTGAATGAACACAACTAGCAACATACAGCGAGTGAAATAAAGCAGCCACAGCGAACACACAATGGATGGATGTATTCCTAAAGGTTTGTTGGCCTCAGAATCATAAGAATTACCATGTGTATTTTAAAGTCATGATTCATACATAACTACAGTTCATAATATATATCAATCTGTGTATATTTCAGCATCCTCATTCATACATATCTAAAAATGTTTAATAGAATATCCATCAATGTTTCTTTTGGTTTGAAATTATACATAATTACAATTCTTAATAATTGAGTAACCTCACATCAAAATAAATATTCAATTCTCTCATACATTTGGAAGCATCAGAATCGCACTACTCTAGACTGTGCATGGAATGTCTGAGTTTGTTGTGGTGCTGGTCTTTGTAACAGTCCAGGATTACAACTTCCTCTCCTTGTTACCGGTCTCTGTTTGCCGACTCCCCGAGCACCTCCTCTCGCACCTGTTGTACCTGCCGCACCAGCCGCTACCTTGGCCTGGGAAGCTGCGTACCTTGACTTCTTGGCTGGGCTGCTACCTTGCTCCTTACCTTTCCCTCTACCTCGCCAGGAGCTAAAGTTTCTTTTTCGCTTTGTTCTGAAAACAGTAAATTGATGAAAAGAACAAGATAAGACAGGGAGGCAATGTTAAGATTTTCTTTAACTATATGTATACCAAAACAGTAGAATAATCTATCGATCTGTCTATAAGAACATAAGGAGGGTGTAAAAGGCCAGTTGACCTAGACAAGGCAGCTCCTGTGCACCTAACACTTACCATCTTACCTTGATAACATACATATGCATAATAATTGGTGTAGTTCTGGAATAAAACAATTCAGGATATAACACATGTTAAAACCTCTTCCCATAAAAGGCAAACATGATTCAGCATGATATATAATTCAGCTGTATTATTATAAGGTAATAATTATACAATTGTCCATGTTCTCCTTTAGTACCAAACATTCCTTTCTTACCAATCAACTTCATACAACGGAATAACCAAGAAAAAAACATCAATACAAGCATGGAAGCATTCAGAAAGAGCACAGTGAGTATAAGTATTCCATAGAAATACATACATCTTATCATTAGAATATCAAATCATTATCTTATCATTAGAATATCAAATCATTATCTTATCATTAGAATATCAAATCATTATCTTATCATTAGAATATCAAATCATTATCTTATCATTAGAATATCAAATCATTATCTTATCATTAGAATATCAAATCATTATCTTATCATTAGAATATCAAATCATTATCTTATCATTAGAATATCAAATCATTATCTTATCATTAGAATATCAAATCATTATCTTATCATTAGAATATCAAATCATTATCTTATCATTAGAATATCAAATCATTATCTTATCATTAGAATATCAAATCATTATCTTATCATTAGAATATCAAATCATTATCTTATCATTAGAATATCAAATCATTATCTTATCATTAGAATATCAAATCATTATCTTATCATTAGAATATCAAATCATTATCTTATCATTAGAATATCAAATCATTATCTTATCATTAGAATATCAAATCATTATCTTATCATTAGAATATCAAATCATTATCTTATCATTAGAATATCAGATCATTATCTTATCATTAGAATATCAAATCATTATCTTATCATTAGAATATCAAATCATTATCTTATCATTGAGGATTTATGTTTAATCTATTTCACTATTTGACTTTTTTTTTCATCTTTACATCAAGACATCTAGAGAAAACAGAAACCAAAGAAAAAACATGTCTCACCCGCGCTTGAATCCACCTTGTGTGCTTCCGCCGCTGCCAAAGTAAGGTGATGCGCCTGGTGTGTCCATCCAACTACTGGTGCTGTCCTTGAGGTCCATCAATGAACTGTTACCAAGCATCTCAGCTTCTGCTCGGTCACTCATTATCACTATAATCATGAATTATTTTGTTTCGAGAGCATGTACATTTTTTCTTATTATGACTAAAAACATGAATTATTTTGTTTCAAGAGCATGTATATTTTTTCTTATATTTTCTTTTGGTTTGTATGTAAATGTACTATTACAGTAATCAGATAGATAGATAGAAAGATAGATAGATAAATAGAAAGATACATAGTACAGATAAATAGATAGATAGATGAATATCAAGAGAAATATACAATCAATGCAAAATACACATATCATTACCTAGTTTTTGAGCAGCAAATTGCTGAGTAACGTCTAAAAGAGCTTCTCCATATTTTTCATAATTGGCTCTTGTGACGTGAGGTATTTTCATCATCTCTTCTTCACTCTCAGGAAGTTGACTTGACATGCATCTGAGGAGACAAACATATCATTAGGAAGGAAGGAAGGAGGGAGGGAGGGAGGGAGGGAGGGAGGGAGGGAGGGAGGGAGGGAGGGAGGGAGGGAGGGAGGGAGGGAGGGAGGGAGGGAGGGAGGGAGGGAGGGAGGGAGGGAGGGAGGGAGGGAGGGAGTAAGGAAGGAAGTAAACAGGCTTGTGTGTGTGTGTGTGTGTGTGTGTGTGTAATTCACTGTACAGTCTGCTGCTGGTCTCTCTCGAGACAGCTGGCCGTCCCCCTATGGAACGAGCTCAGAGCTCATACTGACCAATCTTTGGGTTGGACCGAGACCACTCACACACAACACACCGGGACAACGAGGTCACAACTCATCGATTTACATCCCGTACCTACTCACTGCTAGGTGAACAGGGGCTACACGTGAAAGGAGACACACCCAAATAATCTCCGGCCGCCCAGGGGATCAAACCCTGGCCCCCTCGGTTGTGAGCCGAGTGCGCTAACCACTACGCTAGCAGACCGTGTGTGTGTGTGTGTGTGTGTGTGTGTGTGTGTGTGTGTGTGTGTGTGTGTGTGTGTTATTCACTAGGGTCTGGAGGATCACGTGCTGGACTCATGATCATGTGTGCATGCAGGCGCTCATAAAATAATAATAATAAAAATAATAATATACATTTTATTTAGTCTTTTGTGTAATACAGAAAAGAAACTTGCTTTGGATGGGGCTCTTACTTCTTTCTTAAGGAACATACTTATAAAACTACAGTAGTATACATGTGCGTGTGTGCTTGCATGTGTATGTGTGTGCGTGCGTGTATGTGTGTGCGTGCGTGTATGTGTGAGTGTTACAAAAAATAAATGAAAATCAATCTAACGTGTGTGTGTGTGTGTGTGTGTTACCGGGTCTGGCGACAAGCAGGATTTTTTTAACGTATTTTTGTTTTCCCTTAGCCAGTACCCTTTTAATGTAAAAGAATAAATAAATATATATATATATATATATATATATATATATATATATATATATATATATATATATATATATATACACACACACACACACACACACACACACACACACACACACACACACACACACACACACGCGCATCAAGACGTATGAGAGGGAATTCAAAGAAGGTTGGAAAGAGTCCATGTTCAAGAGATGTGAAGAAGTATAGTTTTCCACATAGAACTGTGGATGTATGGAATGGACTGAGAAAGGAGATTGTTGAGGCAGCCAGTATACATGATTTTAAGAACAAGTTCGATAAATATAGATATGGAGACATAACATAATGAGCCCTGCTCGAACCCTGTAAAATACAACTAGGTAAATACACACACACACACACACACAATTAATCCGAGTCTCACCTGAGTGCATTCATGTTTATAACGTTGGTGTAGTTCATTCCTTTAGCTGCAGCAATGTTCTTAGCCACATCTAGTAAGTCTTTATAACAGTCCTTCTCCAGCTCCTTGATCTCATTGTCATCAGCCGGGCTGGAGGTAGAATCAGCCACACCTTGACGGGGTTTTGCGCGGGCTATCATGTCCACGTGGAACTGTTAGGATGCAATACATTAATAAGAGAGAACGTAAACAATCGAGGCGTCACTATAAAAAATCTAAACCTACGCCAAATAACGGGCAAGAGGCAGTCCATCTTAGCCTCCATAAACCTATTGGCGCCAACGGTTTGTGATGTAGAAAAAACCTGTAGATGATGTAAAAGATTAGTCGATTTTAACTAACAGGTGATTACTAGTAAATGAGGTTTTAAAATAATATTGTGATTAGTTGATGTAAAATGCCATATAAGGACAAATTTGAAAATTTTTAAAAATAAATAAATAAATAAAAATAAATACAATATTGTTCTATAAAACAAAGATGTGAACAAAAAGAAAAATCAATCAACAAATTAAAAAAAAATACAATGTCCTATAAAACAAAGGTGTACAAAAATAAATAAAAAAATAAATAAAATACATTTTTGTCCTATAAAACACAGGTAAAGAAAAGGAAAAAAAAGGAAAAAGGTCTTATAAAACAAAGGTATAAACATACATGACAAGACTTACCGAAGCATTAGGGTTGTTGAGGAAAGCATCACATTTCTTCCCTGGTCTCACATAAGCAAAGGTCATGTCTTTTCTGTTTACAACCAGATCCTCGTGCAGGTAACCCTCCAGGACTAGACGCCGCAGCAGCCGCTCAATGTCATTACGACCCAAGTCCTTCCCAATACCATGTAGAGGCAGACGATCATGGCCTAAGGAAGAAAAGAAAAAAAGAAAGAAAATACTGTTATTATACCACTTACAAGAACAAATTTAATATATGCAAATTTGAAAATCACTTTATGACAAACTGCATTAACACACACACACACACACACACACACACACACACACACACACACACACACACACAAACAGACACTTTAAAGCTAAAATTGAAAGAGAAACTACAACTAGGTAAATCCACTACATGCAAGAGACAAAAAAATAGTTTCCCATATAGAAGCATAGAAGCCTGGAATAAACTTGATGCAGAAGTAATTAATGTAAGAAGTATTCATGATTTCAAAAGGAAACTGGATAATAGTAGATTTGGAGACAGACGGGACAGTATGAGTATAGCTCTTTTCCTGTATATTACAACCTAGGTCAATAAATACAGCTGCATTATCTTACCATTATCCATCACTTTCTTGTTCTTTGAGCCTTTAACGACATCAACAAAATGGTTTAATGTGAAGTTATTGCTCCACCTTCCACCCGTACAGACCTGCTTCACTGTCTGTAGGATGGTGCGGACTTCCTGGCCCATACTGTGCTTCACATAGGAGGACTGGGTCAAGGGCAAGGACAAGGACAAGGGGGAGGACAAAGACAAAGACAAGGTCAAGGACAAGGACAAGGACAAAGGGCAAGGACAAGGACAAGGGGAAGGGGAAGAGGAAGGACACGGTAACATTAGTGATAAATACTCTACAGTAATCTTTGGATTATGAATATTCAAGATATCCGTCTTGCTACGTTATCTGTCACACGATCTTGTGCCCTTTTAATGTTAAAAAAGAAAAGGCATAATCCGTCTTTTCGCCGGAACACACCGTAAAACACCCAGATTCTTTGATGGTATGGGGTTCATTCTTGGGTAATGAATGGCCTTGGTGAGTTAGTTCTGTTACCAAAATTTTTTTTTTTAAATATTGGACCCCCAGCCTAGGCAGTCCAATACTTTTGACTAGTACTGTACATTCGTGTGCACTAAAAGAAAGACAACATGGGAAAATTAGCCACAGCAGACAGCTAGTCGGTGAGTACTGTACAATGTACAGCCGACCATCTAAGACCTTCATTAAGCCTACCGGTGCCAAGGATTTAAGAAAAAAAAAAATAAAAAAAGGGGGGGGGGGGCCTACAGGGGGTAGTGTTGCATTATCCATCTTTCAACGTTATCCGTCACGATCTCTGCTGCTATACGACGGATAATTGAGAGATTACTGTATATGTTAGGTTGGAACACTGATTTATTGTACTAATATTTTAATGAATAATCAACCTGTCAATGTTAAAAATACAGACTCATTTAATTTTATAATACATGTATAGTATATGTAATGATAGGTTAGGTTAAGTTAGATTATTTCCATCACTGAATATAGTATTGCTGGGTTGTGCATTGTAATTTTGCCTTAACAGAATGTATAATTTAAAATACCAACTTTCTGAGTATAGGTATCAACTTAGGTTAGTACATAAATATATATATATACAATCGGCCCGCCAAGGGTGTGCTTAATGTAGTCCACACCCTTGGAAGTTAATAACCTATGGGAAATTTACTAATGTTAGTCCGGGACTCTTAAGACTTACCCTTTTTTCGCCCAATAACCCCCGAAATACATATAATGAAACAGTACATATACACATGTGATTAAATATGATAGATAATAGATAGATACTGTACTGGCGGAAGCCATTACAGTATCTAGGATGGAGGAGGAGGAGGAATCCCATATCTGAGAGAGAGAGAGAGAGAGAGAGCTGATGTCATCACAACAGGGCCGCTTGGCAAGAGCACAGAGTTCCGTCACCGCACCCTTTGAATTTTTTGCACCCTTTGAATATAAGTGCTGCACTGGTACTGCCCGCACCCTTGGAATGTAGCACCCTTTGAGTGCGCACCCTTGGGGGGCCGACTGTATATATTTATCCAGTGTGCATAAGTGTATATATGTATGTATGTTTATAAGTATGCATGTATTTGTGTATAAATATATACATAATTCATCTCATCTTTTTATAAGTCTGTATGTATTTGTGTATATATAAAAATTCATACTTCCTCTCATCTTACCGAATTTTTGCAGTTATCACAAGCCACTTGAGCATTCCGGCGGCAGTTTTCCTGGTCAAATATTTCACCAAAGTAGTTGAGGACCTGTGAGCGTCTACAATCCGTCCGGTTCTCACAGTAAGCCACCATGTGCCGCAGGTTGTCTAAATGGTTCTGTTTAGCCTGCCAGTTCTCTTGGTCCTCTGTGGGAAATATGTGAATCTATTAGAATTTTCACCACTTCTTCCTACTTTTGTAATTTATATTTATGTGAAGCAAACCTAATCTTAGTTATTAATGTGTAATTACTAAAATAATGAAGCAATACATTACTAGGACACAAACACTGAAACTCAGATTATTTACCTTTCATTTATTAATTTGCTTATCTATTAATTTTATAAGATTTAGAAGAAATTGCAACCCATCAAGATTCAAGTGTTTTTTGTTTTTTCATCCAAAGTTGAAATTGTGTAAAGGTCTTTTTTGCATCCCAATGAAAAACAACAAAATAAAAACTCACAAGATTTAAGAGCCTAATGTATCTTAATTGTGATGCCTTTCAAATCCTCATGGAATAACAATTACCACATAACAGAAAAGACGTAAAATTAAGAAGAAAAAAAAATAGAAAGACAAAGTTCTAGAAGTCCTAGAAGAGAGATAGAAAGACAAAATTAAGAAAAACGAGACGAGATACGAAAACAAAGTAGGAGACAGACAAAATTGAAAAAAAAACCAGTAGATTATATATAAAAAGAAAACAATAAAAAAAAAAGTAAAAAAAAAAAGGAGACAGAAAGACAAAATTGAGAGAAAAAAAACAGTGGAAGATTGTTATATAAAAAAAATCAAAACAAGATTGTGATATATATATTGAAAAAAAATAAGTAAAAAAAGAAAACGAGACAAAATTGAAAGAAAAAAAGAAAAAAAAACTGGAAGATTGTTATATAAAAAAAATAAATTAAAATCTAACCAGAGTAAGTTAACACGCTACATAACTTTCTTTAATACTCACTATCTATAACTTTACGGAGGCGATGCATGTCAGCGTAGGAGTAGAACAGTGTACAAACAGCCGGATCACCATCCCGCCCAGCACGGCCAGACTCTTGGTACAAACCTAACATCTGGCTTGTCAATACCCATCCCAAAGGCTATTGTTGCACATATAACCTGGGAAAGGATGGAAATAAATGTTAGGTTATACAGGTTGACTATCAACATTCCGGTTCCATCAGTTTTCCGGCATGAATTTCAGAGCGCAGTTTCAAATTTCCTGGGTTGGTGCATTACTGTTTTTGGGAGGCACTGTTTATGTTTATGTTTTGATGGCGCTGTAGCCAGAATTAGCTGTTTGCTCAAGCTGGATTATTGATAGGCAACCTGTATCATTTATAACATATATTCATAACAGGAGGAAAATTATTGTTAGCATATATTAAGAAAGAAGTAATAGCTCAATCCAAAGCAAGTTTCTTTTCTGTATTACACAAAAAGACTTAATTAAGTACAGGAAATCTTCGTTTTACGATAGCAATGCGTTCCTTGAAACCCTATCGTAAACCGAAATAGCGTATACCGAACCCATTTTTACATGTATTAGATAGGGATGCGTTCCAGCACATTGCCAAAGTCACTCCTTCAGGTTCAGATACATACATAAAGACATAACTTAGTGTAAAAATAAACAAATTGAATGTAAATAATAAAGAAAATAAAGAAAAGAATAAAGAAAAGAATATAATTATGCAATCATCTGATCAGCTGATGCGGGCGACGTAGGCGGTGAGGCAACAGAGGTCGAGGGTGAGGCGGGCAATTCAAAACCTGAAGTTGATTGCTCTGTTGAAGTGGATGGTCCAGCTGATGTTGCATGTTTGAAGAACGTCGAGATCGTTGACTGTTTGGCACAAGGTTTCACTGTGTTTGGCGCTGCATGTGCCACCACGCCGATTTGGCCACGCCCAACTCGCCACGCCGATTTTGGCGCCTTTTTTTAATATCGTAACTGAGAATCAAGTATCGTAAATCGAAAAAAGGGTACTAATTGGCTAGTATCGTATCTGCGAATTTAACGTAAACCGAACTATCGTATAGCGAAGACTTCCTGTATATGTTATTATTATTTTTATTATATTCATAACATATATTCATTCAGATGTTTAACGCAAATCTCCTAGATATTTTGTTTAAGGGATTAATGCATCAAGATTAGTTAACAAAATTCAACCATTTTAGTGCCATATATATATAAGTGTCTTGGGTCTTGGCTCATATGAACCTTCAATCACAGGAAGGAGAGAAAACATAAGGAAAATATATTAACCAAAACATAATACTCACTTTTACTTTGTCATTAATCCATTCATTTTGAACATTACTTCTCTGTACGTCTCCCAAACCTGCATGGTAACTTTTTGCCTGAAAAAGAAAATACACAGATCATACTAAGTGTTAATTCCTGATGATTTGTTTCTGTATATATATATATATATATATATATATATATATATATATATATATATATATATATATATATATATATATATACAGTAAAACCCCGATATAACAAACTAATTGGGGAGAGTGGTCTGACATTATATCTGAGAACTTGTTATATTCGAAGTTCGGTAAAAATACCGAACGAGTTCGCTATACACAGGGTTTCGTTCGTTAAGATGTGTTCATACAGAGTTGTTACAGGGGTACTGAATTTAAGTGTATTGGTGTATGTTACATTAGACAAAAATTAATAAACAATTTACTGTAGGTAGTAGGTACGTAGTAGGTAGCAAGTGGTGAGAGCACGAGCTCAACCAACCCTTCACAGTGAGAGCAAACTGTGGACTTAGTGGCGTGCGCGTCGGTGCGTTCATGTTCAAACAAAGTGGAGAGTTCAGCTGGCTTACCCCACGCCTTGGATATAACAAACTTTGGTTCGTTATATCCGACTTGGTTTGACCAGGAAATGACGTTCGTTATATCCGAAATTCATTTTAATTGGGTTCGTTATATCGAGGTTTTACTGTATATATATATATATATATATATATATATATATATATATATATATATATATATATATATATATGTGTGTGTGTGTGTGTGTGTGTGTGTGTGCGGGTGGGTGTGTGTGTATGTACGTTTATATAATAGACTTGTGTTCTCTACGTCACATATCATATGTTTTCTCCTTAATAATGTGAGGTTAAGATGTTCAGTATCAGTGGCGGCTCGGAGCTAAAATTAGTGGGGGTGCTGCTTCAGAAAATTTTTAGCCATTGTTTTAATATTGTGTAAAAGGAAACAAACATATATAAATAAAATATATACATAAACTTGATAAAATCTCAAACAGAACAAAATCAAAAATTTTTTACTTACTAATAACTTAAATTGTTACAGTTCAAGCTTGATCCATTCATTTAAAAACGAAATCCACTCTTCTTGTTTTAATTTGCACGAAAAGATTATACTAATTCCTCGTTATATTGCGGTCCCGGTATTTCGCGGTTTTTTCTGTAAGACCTATTATTTTTTATATCGCGTATATTTTCGCCATTTCGCGGCATTCCACAGCATTGTTTATGAGTTTAAATCTCGCTCGTCACAATAGAATAGCCCTACCTACTGATTCAGCCAATCAGAGCGTCGGTATTGTTTTCTGATTGGCTGTTGTGTTCAAGGGCCTGATTTCATAGTTGCTTCCTATAGTTGTGATCGTTACCAATAAGCAGTGATTTCCACCACCATCAACAAATCCGTTTTCACAGTCATCTTTCGCGGTGTTGTTTCTTTGTAACAAAGCAATTTTTTAGCAAAAAAATCAATTTCTTATCCCCATATAGTTATATTATTTCCTGAAATATATGTGAAAAATTATTTAGCAATACAGCAACACGTTGTAGGGGTATGATGATATGAAAATTTTTGAGAAAAATGTGGATGGCGGCGTGAACGCATCAGTCAACGAGGGAGAGAAAAGAAAAGTTTTTGGAAAACAGTATCCTCTTATTTTCAAGACAAAATTATATTATTCTGATGGATATCGATGTGTTTTGAATTAATATTATAACCATTTATCGGCAAAATGATCAAACCAAAAATAAATCAAACCTAACCATACCTAACATCCTAACCGGGGGTGTCACCCGCTGGACCCCCTAATCATTTAAATTTTAATATTACGATTATTTCTTAATTTGCTTACCTAGTTCAACTATCTAAATACTCAGAAATATAAAAGATCTGCACAATGAAATAGGTAAGGATGGCTGGAGGATGCTATTTACCGAAATACTGAGACAAATAGTAATTGGGTTGATTTATTAATGTGGCAGTTATATCAGCGTCAGGAAACCAGTGCAGGCTGTGAACAACCTTCAAGGTAAAAGTTATCCATTGCTCTTGCTCTCTCTCAGTATCTTTGATGTGTTTAAATGTGTTTTTATTATTTTAAAAGTGTGTTTAAAGACCTTAAAATGCTTTTAAAAGTACCGTAAAAGTTATTAAAACATGCCTAGGGTGTATTTAAATAGGGTATTTCTATTTTGCGGATTTTCACTTATCGCGGGAGGGTCTGGAACGTATCCCCCGCGATGGGGGGGCACTAGTGTAATTATTTTCTCCTTGATCTCTGGATGACTACTGAGGAAATTTTTCTCCATTGAAAGCACTGCAAGTGCATTTAGTCTTTCAGAATTCACACGTGGAGTCAAAAAGAAACACTACCTTCCACCAGCACACCAGGGTCGGCAGTCAGCACTGCGTGAGCGACAGTGCTTTCTCTCCCTAGCGTGCAGCTTCCTATCTTGGACATGTGCACATGCGCACAACAGCCAAACACCACGTCGCTGGAACTGTGAAGCACACAGTTCTATACAAGGATTTTTGTATTGTTTTCATAAACTAGTGGATGGCTACTGCCGCCATGAGCCGCCACTGTTCAGTATAAAAAAATATATCTATTATCCAAATTACACTTTGATATGATTCTTGGATATTAGGAAAAATTCATTAGTTAAGAAATAAATAAAGAACAGAATGCATAACACTGAATTTTAGATGGATAGAAGAAAACATTGGTAGAAAAGATTAGACCAATAACAGAATCAACATTGTGTGAAGACAACTCAGACTCTGGCGACAAGCGGGATTTTTTTTATGTATTTTTGTTATATATATATATATATATATATATATATATATATATATATATATATATATATATATATATATATATATATATATGTATATATAACTAGGCTTCAGTTTACATAAAAGTAACCCTAACTAACCTGAATCCCACATCTAGTGAGATCTTTTTTTTTTACGTATTTTTGTTGTCCCTTAGCCAATACCCTTTTAAATGTAAAAGAATATATATAAAAATAAAATAAATAAATTAATTAATAAAATAAAAAAAAAATAAAGTAAAAAAAATAAATAAATAAATATATATATATATATATATATATATATATATATATATATATATATATATATATATATATATATATATATATATATATATATATATATAACTAGGCTTCAGCTTATATAATAGCAATGCTAACTGACCTGAATCCTACATCTAGTGAGATCTAGGATTTTTTTTACGTATTTTTGTTGTCCCTTAGCCAGTATCGTTTCAAAGTAAAAAAAAAAAAAATAATAAATAAATAATAAAAAAAAATATATTTATATAACTAGGTTTCAGTTTACATAGAAGTAATGCTAACTGACCTGAATCCCACATCTAGTGAGATCTGACGCCACACTGTCACACTCCTTCTGAGAGAAGCAATACACTATGCCGGACTGATTTCTGTACTTAGTGTTGACGAGGCCGGCCAACTCCTCGATGACTTTCTTCCCTTTCTTTGGGATAACTTGGTACCTCAGGTTAATTCTGTTAAAACTGCTGAGAAACCTGAAAAAAAAGATATAATGCAATGCTATAAATATTCTACTAAGTGGTAGCATTAAGTATTAAGACAAGACACAATAAGTATTTACCTTCCCCAATCAAGGTAAAATATATAACAATTAAATCACATTACCATTTGGTGTTAAAATCCAGATGAAAGAGTTGGATCACATTACCATTTGGTGTTAAAATCCAGATGAAAGAGTTGGATAACATTACCATTTGGTGTTAAAATCCAGATGAAAGAGTTGGATAACATTACCATTTGGTGTTAAAATCCAGATGAAAGAGTTGGATTACATTACCATTTGGTGTCCTCCGTGAGTCCCAGCTGGTGTAGGATGTCCACTCTAACCCTTGGAGTGGCTGTTGCTGTCAGGGCTATTATAGGCACACCAGAGAACTGCTGCCGTAGGACACTCAGCTTCTTGTAGTCTGGCCTGATACATAAACATAAACTTAATAATAATAATAATAATAATATATTTTTTATTTAGCCTTTTTGTGTAATACAGAAAAGAAACTTACTTTGGATTGGACTCTTACTTCTTTCTTTCTTAAAGAACATATTTATAAAACTACAGGATATACATGTAAAACTACACTACAACACATTTACACATTTCTAAGCCTGTACATGTATAAAAACTAGATATATTGACTTATTGCTGAGGAGTATATTGTTTTATAACACTCAGCTTCTTGTAATCTGGCCTAATACATAAACATACAACAACAGCACAGAAACATCACACTTGTACTATTTATCTTTTTATAAGGACAAGTAAGGTAAAGACAAACGTACCTAAAGTCGTGGCCCCAAGCTGAGACACAATGGGCCTCGTCAATGACAAATCTTGACAGCTTCTGTAGGTTATATAGTCGTTGTAACAGGTCGTTGAATTTCTGGCTGGCCCTAATCTTCTCTGGCGTCATGTAAAGGAGTTTCATCTCTGTGGAATTACAAAACAATGATGATGGAAATAATGCGATACAGGAAAACTATCTATTTATCTATCTATCTGTTTGTATATATGGTTTATTTCTCCATTAAAAGGTGGTAGCTAAGATATGGCATTTAGGGTTCAGAGAGATTTTACTCTCCCCTTCCTCCTCTACACTGTCTTTTTTATAGGAGAGAATATAGAGGAGAGGCTTCCCAGACCCCTCGCTTGATCCCTTTTTAGCTTTAGAAAGTGTACAGTAAAAATATGACCCAAATATTACCCCTTCGCTCCATAACTTTTTAATTTTTGAAAGTGTACAGTAAAAATATGACCAAAAGATTACCATGTCCTTCCTTGAGAGATCCAAGTAGATCTGGTTTTCCTCTTGCAGCTCAACGTCTCCACTAAGTCGCTGGGCATCTATCTGAAATGTATTCAATAATTCATACCACAAATGTATTCAATAATTCATACCACAAATGTATTCAATAATTCATACCACAAATGTATTCAATAATTCATACCACAAATGTATTCAATAATTCATACCACAAATGTATTCAATAATTCATACCACAAATGTATTCAATAATTCATACCACAAATGTATTCAATAATTCATACCACAAATGTATTCAATAATTCATACCACAATTGCAAGAGTATATCCCATAGTTTTTCCAATACATTTCCTTCCTTTCAATTGTAAAATCATAATAATTAGATTCTTTAAAGAGAGAATACAGTCAGTGTTAGGTTGGTATATACTTACATCTAGTGAAGCCAATTTCTGTACTTGGTCTTGCATCAGGGACTTCAGGGGTGAAATTACAATGGTGACGCCTTCAGTAACACACGCTGGGAGCTAGAGGAAAATAAATCATATAAATTCATACATATTCATAACATAAAACAAAATTTAAATAAAGTCACCAGCACTGATATGACAAAAATGTTTAGTCGCCAGCATTGTAACCAAACCTAAACTAATTACTACTTTGTGAAATCATATTAACCTGCATGACTTTTTTTTTCTTTCTTTTTCTTTTTTACATCATATACCTTAGGGGCCAGTAGGCATTGACTGACCTGGTAACACAAACTCTTCCCTCCACCCGTTGGCATGAGAATAAAACAGTCTTTGCTGAGCAGCGCTGCATTGATCACCTCTTTCTGGTTCTCTCGGAATCGTCTTAAACCAAACCGCTGATGGAATATCTAGAAAGAAGATAAAACGAACCTTTTAACTACACTTGTCATGCTTGATATTTCATTAATACTCTGTAAGAAACCAGACATTAATAAAAAATTTAAATCACAACTGAGAGAAAAAGAGAAAAAATAATCAAATAAACTCCAGTAAGCAAGAAACCAGTCATTAATAAAAGCTTTAAAACACAACTGAGAAAAAAGATAAAAAAAAATAATAAAATAAATACAGTAAGCAGTGGTGTGTGTTCTGTTATGAAGAATAAATGTATCCTGACTTCATTACCAGCAAACCCTTGATTATTTAGGTTATTATTATTATCATTATTATTATTATTATCATTAAGTATGTTTGCTAACGATGGTGAGTGTGTGTAATTACCTTGAGCATTTCTTTACAGTGTGGGTAGTTCATGCCGCTGAACTCTCCTGTGATGCTGTCATTCCTCACATTGCTGCTGAACCTCACTCCCTCAGGTGCCTTCAAGGGGGAGTCCTGCTCCTCCTCCTTGGTGGGTGTCTTGTACAGAGCTTGGGTGTAATTCTTGTCCTTGGAGATGAAGGTGTTGTTGGTGGGTTTTTTCACCTTTCCTCCAGTAAATGTTGGTTGTTGTTTATATTTGTGTGTCTCTTCCCTGTTAAAGATTAGGACATACTGTTATATTTTTACACTATTAGCAAACCACGCTTATAAAAAAAATGCAAGGTTTCTCATTTATCAGTGTTCAAATCTTGTGGGTTAAGTAACAGGGATTTAGAATACATGTCTGTATGGAATATGCATACCAGGGTTGGGTCAAAGTACTTGTACATGTACTTATACTTAAGTACAGATTTTCATGTACTTGTACTTGGAGTTTGAAATGTTACTTGTACTTGTACTTGTACTTAGATCCAAATTACTTGAAAAATACCAAGTACATGCAAGTACAAACAAGTACTAGTACATTGTATTTAATTAAAAGTTATATACTGTATATAGATTGTATTGAGCTTTGTGTTGATACTATTGGGTAAATACGTACATTGAGTGTTATGATATTGTAGTATTTTCTCAATTGGTAACATGCTACAGTAGACACCGTCTAGACAGGACCAGTACACGTTTATTTTCTGTCACGCTCCACTCTCCACTCCTTCACCTTGTACTTGTACTTTTACTTAAGAACAATGACATGTACTTGTACTTGTACCTGTACTTGAAAAATGTCCAGGTACTTGGACTTGGACTTAAGTACAGTGGTCTGTACTTAAGTCCAAGTATGCATCAGGGTTAGGTCTAAGTACAGTGGCCTGTACTTAGACCTAACCCTGATGCATACAGTACTTCCACCTGCCTTTAAGAGGTAGATAAGCCAGGTATATCGATACATAGATAGTTAAGAGCTAATACATTCAAGTAAGTGTATGTACCTTGCTTTAGATCCTAGTGATACATCTCCATCAAAGTAATCCTCCACTTCCTCTAGTCCATCTTGATCCATTGTGCTGGTGTTGAAGGTGACAGGAACTCTTGGTATAGTTGCCTCTTGAACAGTGTTAGCAGGTGGATTGGGTTTCTATAGATAACAACATTTACTATTAGTGTGTGTGTTGTATTACAGATCAAATATCACTGCTTATAAATAATACATTTCATTGCTAATTCAACTCAAGTTATTACTGTACTTGTGTAAGGCTGAAACAATAATTCTGAATATAATGGAATAGCAGCAAGCTTGAAAATAACACTAACTAACGGCAACAAATTAATAATGATGATAATAATGATAATAATTACAATAATGGGAAAGAAAAAAAAATAATAATAACAATAATCACTAAGGAATATTAATCACTCAAAACTTTGTATTACTAGGTTTTTGTTTAGAGGACTATGCCTCATAGTCGTGGTGGACCACCGCTGCCCCACTGTGATGCCCGACCACAGCAGTTCCTCCCCAGTAAACAGCTTAACCCGTAGAGTGCGCAATAGGGGTTTCCCAGTCCATCCGTGGGTGCACAATTATGACTATATTATGAAGTTCCTACAGCCTGAGCTGTGGCTCGCACTTGCACACTCTCCAGCCTGAGCTGTGGCTCGCACTCTACGGGTTAAGCATCACAGGCCCGGACGGGAACTTGATCTGCCGACCAAGGGAATGCAAGGCCAACGCGTTACCACTGTACTAGCCAGGAGGCTAGCAAGCTTGAAAATATTAACCTGAAAATGACATCTTTAGAAAACTTGTATTGGGTGAACAGTAAGATGATAATGATGATGACAATAACACACGGGTAAAGGATAAAAAATAAATAAATAATAATAATAATAAAATGAATAATGGGTTAAGGATACAAAAATAAATAAATAAAAATAAAATAAATAAATAATAATAATAATATAAATAAATATAAAATAAATATAAATAAAAAATAAATAAATACTGTAAAAACTTCCTGTACCTCCATTTGCTTCCACCTGTGTTCCTTGTGTGTCAGCCGACATCTCAATCGAGTCATCTTGTGTCATGTCATCCAGGGGAAACTCACTGGAATAATCTACATCTTTCACTCTGTTGACAGCATTCGGAAACACTAAAGAAAACACAGCAGGAGTTAAAATGATCAAAATGAATACACCTTACATTACTAAAATTATGAATACGAAATGATAAATATTTCATAAGTTAAAATCATCAAAATGAATATACATTACATTACTAAAATTATTAATACAAAATTATATATATTAAATTATCAAAATGAAAATACACATTACATTACTAAAATTAAGAATACAAAATTATAAATACTAAATCATCAAAATGAATATACACAACACATTACTAAAATTATTAATACAAAATGATAAATATTTCATTGGATTACACAACATATTTATTTCAATTTGATATAATTAAGTATCAGATTACTTACTTAAATTTTCACACATGGCTGTTGATGTCTTGACACCTGAAGACAATCCCAATTCACTGTTTTTCTGCCACAAGGACTGGACGTTAGGTTTTCCAAAGGTACTTGTATTGGCACTGGTATTAGGAGTGCCAGAAGTGTTAGTGGCACTTAATAAAGGTCTAGAATTATTAGTCCTAGACCCACTATTCTTATCACTGTTCGTAGGTGTTGAGTTATCTGTTGGGAACATGCGATGACTTCCAAAGAGGAATTTTCGAGGTCCAGCACCTTTTTGTGCATTGATCAGGTTGGAGGAGGTAATTTGGTTAGACTGGAAGGATGAACACTGGGCTGGGCTGGCTACTAATACATTGGAATCTGCCTTGGGTATAATTCTAGGATTGTTCTTTGGGGTGATTTGATGCACTGGCGTATTAACTTTTCCTTCACTTGTTACTGTAGCGCGAGATGAGAAGTCTGATGATTTTTTACATTGGGTAGTACTTATCCATTCATTAATTGTACTCGTGTTTAGGTTGGGTATTGTTTTAATATTATCTTCCACACGTTCGCTCAGACCGACGCCAGCATTCATATCCTCGTCATTCTCTAATTCCCTCTTAGTCTGAAACTGTTCATAATTGTTCAAACATTTCATTATTTTTTCATACGCAGCGAGTGCTTTAGTGTGTTGCGTTGTGTTGTAGCCGGGCACCTCCTGGAGAGTTGTCATAGGTAGGCTCGTTAGAAGCTTGGCCATAATGTTTAATAATGATGATTGAAGGGAACTTATTATTGATATGTCCTCCTCCTCCAACTCGGATGCCTGAAAAATATAATCGGTTTACCCAATAATTTATGTGAGGAAAATTATAATGCATCACTCCTTGTGTTTACCTAGTTGTACCATACAGTAAAAGTCTCCATATCTACTATTACCTAGCCTAGCTTTAAATTCATGAATATTCCTAGTATAAATAATTCTATAATTAAGTTCTTACAGATATCAAAGGTTCTTTATAGAAAGCTATATTTTTTTGGTAGCATTCTTATAAGTGTTTTTGTCAAATTTTTTCATCTCAATCCACTTTTTCTATTTCCTTCAGAGCTCTTTACACTAAAATTTTATCCCCTTCCCTGTGTGTGTGTGTGTGTGTGTGTGTGTGTGTGTGTGTGTGTGTGTGTGTGTGTGTGTATTTACCTAGTTGTGGTTTACGGGAGGGGAATAATCTCATGGTATCCTGTCTCTGTATCCTTTATCTAGTTTCTTCTTAAAAGTATGCACAGTCCCAGCCTTCACAACTTCCTCGCCCAGTTCGTTCCATTTATCTACAACTCTATGAGGAAAACTATATTTCTTGATGTCCCTTCTACAGTTTTCCTTTTTCAACTTTAAACCATGTCCTCTTGTATTCCGTGTATCCAAGGGTAAAAAGTCTTCCCTATCCATGTCCTCCATACCATTCGCCATTCTATAGACATTTATCAAATCACCTCTTTCCCTTCTCTCCTCGAGTGTTGTGATTTCTAATCTTTTCAGTCTCTCTTCATAGGTCAAAGTACTCATCTCGGGAACCATCTTCGTAACTGCTCTCTGAACTCTATCTAACCTTGCAATATTTTTCTTTTTATGGGGAAACCACACGACTGCCGCATATTCCAACCTCGGTCGTACCACAGAAGTCAAAATCTTCTTTATCATCCTTTCATCCAGATACGAAAAGGCCACTCTCATCCTTTTTAATAAATTCATCATCCCACCAGCAATTTTGTCAATATGTTTGTCTGGAGTCAAGTCCTCTGTAACAGTCACTCCCAAATCCACTTCTTCTTTTGATTTCTCCAACCTGACACCATTTATCTCATAATCATATCGCACTCTCTTTTGGCTCTTACCAAACTCCATCACCTTGCATTTACTCAAGTTAAATTCCATTTGCCATGATTTACTCCAACTATTGATCTTGTTTAAGTCATTTTGTAGCATCATACAGTCATTTACATTTTCAACTTTCCTCATTAATTTTGCATCATCCGCAAACAGGTTTATGTAACTGTCAACTTCATCACTCAAGTCATTAATGTAAATCACAAACATTAATGGTCCCAACACAGATCCCTGTGGGACACCACTGGTTACCTTGAGCCAAGACGAACACTGGTCACGTATTACTGTTCTCATTTCTCTATCATGAAGATAATCCTCCATCCACTCCAGTAGTTTTCCTCCAATTCCTCCGTACTTTTTAATTTTCCATATTAATCTTCGATGCGGTACTTTATCAAAAGCCTTCTTTAAATCCAGGTATACACCGTCCACCCATCCATCCCTTTCTTGAATAACATCAATCACTTTTGTGATGTGTGTGTGTGTGTGTGTGTGTGTGTGTGTGTGTGTGTGTGTGTGTGTGTGTGTGTGTGTGTGTGTGTGTGTGTGTGTGTGTGTGTGTGTCACTAACCCTACCATATAGTAATTCCCCAACACGAACTCAATATAAAAACACTTATCCATAACACTAGATGCTTTAGATTCTGATCCTCACTCATGAATGCAAAGGAAGATCCGAAAGTCTGCATATTAATAAGAGACAATTTACAAGCACATTCATCATCATCATCATCACCATTAGCCAGCGTCCGCAATAAAACACATAAGCATTTGTTAATTAATTGTGAGTTGATCTTAAATATTATGAGTAAGAAGTGGATTTTAGTATATTTTTTTTACATATTTTTTTGTGGTCTAATGTATATTTATCATGTAGGAATAAGTTTGAAATAGTATAGTGGTACAGGTCGACTATCAATAATCCTGCAATCAATATTCCGGTTCCATCAGTTTTCCGGCAGCAATTTCAGAGTGCAGTTTTAAATTTCCTGAGTTAGCGCATCTCTGTTTTCGGTAGGCACTGTTTACGTTTATGTTTTGATGGCGCTGTACCCAGAATTAGTTGTTTGCTCATGCCGGATTATTGATAGTTAACCTGTACAAGTAAGAAGTGAATTAAGAATGTTTTTTTAACTTTATATTTAGTAGTCTAATGTGTATACACAATACATAATACGTTTGAAATAGTATAATGGTAGTGTTTATAAGATAAGATAAAATACACTTTATTATCCAATTGCACATATCGTACAATGAGAAATTCTTTGTGGTGGGAGGTCATTAGAAATAGTATTGAAGCATATACATACATTTGACCTTACAATAATATCAAAGGAAGCACACACATACATACTAACTCATAACACACATATTGAAGATCAATAAAATGAAAAGGTAGAATGTTTAAAGTAAATAAGGTTAGTCATATGTTGATGTGGATGGAGGAATGGATATAGAGTTGAGGTATATATTAAAAGAATATATAAAAAACATATGTTAAATATGGTAAAGGGAGGAATGGATGACTTGGAATGAATACAAAGAGAAGGTTGCATGAGGGTCTGGCGGAATTTTTTTTTTACCTATATTTGTTGTCCCTTAGCCAATACCCTTTTAATGTAAAATAAATAAAATAATAAAAAAATTAAAAATAAATGAAAGAATAGTAGTAGCGGTGGTTACTGCATTGCATTGAGGAAGAAATTACAGAGAAGAAAATATTAAATGTATTGAATGAGTTTGAATTGCATTGAAGAAGAGATTGAATGTAATGAATGAATTTAGATTACATTAAGGAAAAGATTAAATGCATTGAATAAAATTAGACTGCATTGAGGAAGATATTGAATGTATTGAATGAGGTTAGATTGTAGAGAGAAAGAGATTGAATGTAATGAATAGATGAGTTCAAAGTTTAAGGAGTATGTGTGGAATAACGTATAATACCTTGCCAAAATTATCTTGAAACACATCTTGGGGCTGTGTTGTAGCTTGTGTTGTATCCGTGGTGGTATTTGTAGCAGTTTCGGCGTCTAGGAAATCCTGTGTCTCCAACATATTGTCCCACATCGGCACATCCTCCTTCTCCTCCTCCTCATTGAAATTATCATACCGGTCATCTTGAAAAAAATCCTCTTCGTCTTCAATGTTAAATCCGGTTTCCGATTCTTCTTCCACCTGTTAAGCAATGTTTATTAAAGGTTATTATTCAATGCTTCACTCATCTATAGATATTTTCTTTTTAATATCACACTTGGATGTCTATAGAATCAAAACTACATACACAGAAAGTTCACACACACACACACACACACACACACGCTAACTAAAATACTAAAAAAAGTTACTAGGGAAGATAACCAAGTCATGCAGCAAGTGGAAGAGTTTCACAGGATTGGTAAATATGAGGATAATAAGGTTAGACCTATAAGGATCAAGTTTGCAACACAGGTACAAGTAGAGGAAGTTTTGAGCGGATCTTGGAGGTTGTCTGGTGACGAGGACTATAAAAATGTATGGATAAACAGGGACCTGGACAAAGCTGAGAGGTTGAAGCAAAAAGAACTGATAAACGAGGCTAAGCAAAAAAACGACCAGCGAACAGAGGAGGAGAAGAAACAGTTTTACTGGAAAGTGAGGGATATGAGAATAATAAAGAAAAGGTATACAAGGATTTAAATAAAGTATGTTATACAAATGTAAATGGGCTGCTGTCAACAAAAGAGGAAATAAATGAGTTACTGAATAGAAATAAACCGGATATTGTGATATTGACAGAGACGAAGTGGAGAAGTGAATGGGGTATTTCTGATGTTGGTGATGGAAAGTACGATGTGTGGATAAGAAATAGAAGGAATAAAGGAGGAGGAGGAGTAATGATTTTGACTAAAAAGTGTGTTAGAGTGGAAAAGGTTACTAGGAGTGAGGATAGGTCAGAGATTTTACAAGTGGCTGTGACAAGTGCTAATGGTAAAACTGTAAACTATGTAGGAGTGTATGTGCCCCCAAAGACAAATGCTTGGGAAAGAGAGGAGCATGAAGATATGTTGGTGGACGTGTTAAGGGGTCTCGAAAAAATTGTGGAGGATAGCAATGACGTGGTTATCGCTGAGGATTTTAATTGTAAGGAGGTGAACTGGGAGGTGATGACTGCCAGTGGAGGAGAAAACTCTTGGAGTAATAGACTTCTAAATTGGGCGGTGGAAAACTTGTTGACACAATGGGTGGACTGTGATACCAGATTTAGTGGAGGTGATATACCATCTAGGCTTGATTTGGTGTTCACCAAGGATAGGGAGAGTATTGAGGACTTGCAATGTGAAAGCCCCCTGGGAAAAAGTGACCATGTGCTGATAAATTTTGAGATGAGAAATGAAAATGAGATCATAAATGAGGAGTATAAGGAGAAGAGATTTAAATATGGGAGAGCTGATTTTAAGAAATTAAAAGACTTCTTTGTTGAGGTGGAATGGAAGAACTTTGAGCAGGCTGAGAATGTTCAAGAGAAATGGAATGAATTTTTGAAGATTTACAATATTGCAGTGGAGAAATTTGTACCTAGCGGAAAACCAGGAGGTAGAAAAGGGAAAGAAAGGTTCAATGCAAAATGTAAAAGTGCAAGAAATGACAAGAAAAATGCTTGGAATAGATGGAAGAAGAGGAAAACTGAAAACAGATGGGACGAGTACATTAAAGCTAGGAACGAATATGTCCAGATAATAAGAATGGAGAGAAGAAAATATGAAAGAGATGTAATAGACAAGTGTATAGATGAACCCAAGCTGTTTTACAAACACATCAATGGGAAGATGAAACAGAAGGAAGGGATAACAAAGCTGAAAGTGGAAGAAACAGTCTACGAAGAGGCTCAGGATATGGCGGAGGTGATGAATGAACGCTTTAGATCAGTGTTCACTGTGGAGAGAGAGTTCGAGCCTGTAGAGAAAGTCTTCAAAGGGACCTCGATGAAAAATGTCTCTGTTACGAATGAGGAAATATTTAAGATGATGAAGGAGCTGGATGTCAATAAATCAATGGGACCAGATGGAGTATCAAACTGGATTTTGAAGGAATGCTGTGAGCAATTGGCTGGGAAAATTCATAGTGTGGTGGTAACATCATTGACGCAGGGAAGAGTGCCTAAGGACTGGAAAAGGGCAAATATCACACCGATATTTAAAGGGGGAAATAAGGAAAACCTGCTAAACTATAGACCAGTGTCCTTGACCAGCGTTGTAAGGAAGATGTGTGAGAGAGTGATTAAGGAGAGATGGATGGAGCACTTGGAGAGGCATAAAGTGTTAACAAATTGCCAGTTTGGATTTAGAAATGGGAGACCATGCTCCACAAATTTGTTATCTTTTTACTCAAAAGTGATTGGTTATTCAAGAAAGGGATGGATGGGTGGACGGTGTATACCTGGATTTAAAGAAGGCTTTTGATAAAGTACCGCATCGAAGATTAATATGGAAAATTGAAAAGTACGGAGGAATTGGAGGAAAACTACTGGAGTGGATGGAGGATTATCTTCATGATAGAGAAATGAGAACAGTAATACGTGACCAGTGTTCGTCTTGGCTCAAGGTAACCAGTGGTGTCCCACAGGGATCTGTGTTGGGACCATTAATGTTTGTGATTTACGTTAATGACTTGAGTGATGAAGTTGACAGTTACATAAACCTGTTTGCGGATGATGCAAAATTAATGAGGAAAGTTGAAAATGTAAATGACTGTATGATGCTACAAAATGACTTAAACAAGATCAATAATTGGAGTAAATCATGGCAAATGGAGTTTAACTTGAGTAAATGCAAGGTGATGGAGTTTGGTAAGAGCGAAAAGAGAGTGCGATATGATTATGAGATGAATGGTGTCAGGTTGGAGAAATCAAAAGAAGAAGTGGATTTGGGAGTGACTGTTACAGAGGACTTGACTCCAGACAAACATATTGACAAAATTGCTGGTGGGATGATGAATTTATTAAAAAGGATGAGAGTGGCCTTTTCGTATCTGGATGAAAGGATGATAAAGAAAATTTTGACTTCTGTGGTACAACCGAGGTTGGAATATGCGGCAGTCGTGTGGTCTCCCCATAAAAAGAAAAATATTGCAAGGTTAGAAAGAGTTCAGAGAGCAGTTACGAAGATGGTTCCCGAGATGAGTACTTTGACCTATGAAGAGAGACTGAAAAGATTAGAAATCACTACACTCGAGGAGAGAAGGGAAAGAGGTGTTTTGATAAATGTCTATAGAATGGCGAATGGTATGGAGGACATGGATAGGGAAGACTTTTTACCCTTGGATACACGGAATACAAGAGGACATGGTTTAAAGTTGAAAAAGGAAAACTGTAGAAGGGACATCAAGAAGTATAGTTTTCCTCATAGAGTTGTAGAGAAATGGAACGAACTGGGCGAGGAAGTTGTGAAGGCTGGGACTGTGCATATTTTTAAGAAGAAACTAGATAAAGGATACAGAGACGGGATACCATGAGATTACTCCCCTCCCGTAAACCACAACTAGGTAAATACAACTAGGTAAATACACACACACACACATACACACCAAAAGACCCAAAGATTGGTCAGTATGAGCTCTGAGCTCTTTCCATAGGGGGACGGCCAGCTGTCTCGAGAGAGACCAGCAGCAGACTGTACAGTGATTACACACAAACAGTCTGCAACTGCGCTTTAAAATAAAAAATAATATAATGACTGGGTGTAGCATCTTAAATATTTTAAAGTGGTAGAGAAATAATGGGAAACAAAGTATTAATAGGACCAAGAAGATATGTGGTTTTTTTTTTTTTACATTGGAATGGGACAATGTTAGTAGCGAGGGTTAGATTTTTTAAGTGACACCTCGTTTCATATAGAGAGGCTCATTCTGCCAGCGGAAGCTCCTCGTGCATATAGCATTGCAGTCCCTTCGGGGATAGTGTTATGGTAACATGTGGATGATCTTAGGCCACTCAGCGGTATTACCAAAGAAAAGTGGCCAGCACGTGCTGGAGCTCGAACTCAGGACCCTGAGCTGGTATGCTCGACCGCTAGCCACTAGACCACCGCCTCCCACTGCTGCAAATAACCTATAATAATAATAATAACACACCTTGTTTTTAATGGGTGATGAGTCTTCTATTATATCTTCAAGGTCGACCTCATCATCATCATCGGACACAATAATCGTCTCTGAAGTCTTATGAACGCCTTTCACATTCTTTTCTTCCTCTCCTTCCAATTCTTCCCGGATCGGCATATTACGAAGTGGAAAAGTTTCTTCAGATTCCCCTACAGGAAAAAAAATATACATTGTTACTTTGGACATGGTGCAATCTTGCTAGTTGAAGTTTTTTATATGCTTTTTTTTATTAAATTCTCCAGTCAACTATAATTATAAGTATATAATATTTCAATGATCTTAATTTTTGACATTAGGTCCAATTATTTTTCCTTTGTTTTGAGAGAGAGAGAGAGAGAGAGAGAGAGAGAGAGAGAGAGAGAGAGAGAGAGAGAGAGAGAGAGAGAGAGAGAGAGAGAGAGAGAGAGAGAGAGAGTAAAATTGCCTGCAAAAATATACATCATTTGTTGTATTGATGTAAGGTCTGTATAAATAAATTAAAGAGAGAGAGAGAGAGAGAGAGAGAGAGAGAGAGAGAGAGAGAGAGAGAGAGAGAGAGAGAGAGAGAGAGAGAGCAGAGAGAGAGAGAGAGAGAGAGAGAGAGAGAGAGAGAGAGAGAGAGAGAGAGAGAGAGAGAGAGAGAGAGAGAGAGAGAGAGAGAGAGAGACAGAGAGAGAGAGAGGGAGAGGGAGAGAGAGAGAGAGAGAGAGAGAGAGAGAGAGAGAGAGAGAGAGAGAGAGAGAGAGAGAGAGAGAGAGAGAGAGAGAGTAAAATTGCCTGCAAAAATATGCATTATTTGTTGTATTGATGTAAGGTCTGTATAAATAAATTAAAGAGAGAGAGAGAGAGAGAGAGAGAGAGAGAGAGAGAGAGAGAGAGAGAGAGAGAGAGAGAGAGAGAGAGAGAGAGAGAGAGAGAGAGAGAGAGAGAGAGAGAGAGAGAGAGTGTATAAAGCTTTTATCTTACTTTTACCTTGTGACACACTGAAGTCTTCAAAGTCATCATCATCGTCATCATCAGCTAGAAAGGTCCTCTCTGTTGACCCTGCCAACGGTGACCTGCAAACATATACACACACACACACACACAACGGACAGACAATTTGGATTTAGAGAAGGAAAGTCATGTGCAACAAACCTATTGAGTTTTTACTCAAGGGTGATTGGAATAACACAAGAAAGAGAAGGATGGGCGGACTGTATATATTTGGACCTAAAGAAAGCCTTTTATAAGGTACCACATAAAAGGTTACTATGGAAACTTGAGAACATTGGAGGACTGAAAGGAAATATTTAAAACTAGATAGACGAATACCTGAGAGGAAGAGAGATGAGAACAGTAATAAGGGACACAAAATCAGAGTGGAGGAAAGTCACGAGCGGGGTACCACAAGGCTCTGTGTTAGCACCACTGATGTTTATAACATATGCCAATGACTTACCGGAAGGACTGAGCACCTACATAAGCCTTTTCACTGATGATGCTAAACTGTTAAGAAAAGTAAATAGTCAAGAGGATTGCAAAAAACTACAAGAAAATCTAAACAAGATCCAAGAGTGGAGTGAAAGATGGGAGATGGATTTTAATGCAAGCAAATGTCATGTGATGGAAATATGAAAAAGTTCAAAGAGGCCTACATGGACATATAAAATGGGAAACAGCATTATAACAAGAGTAGATAAAGAGAAAGACTTGGGAATAGTAATGCAGGATAATCTATCTCCAGAGAAGCACATTAATAAGATATTTGGAGAAACACAATATGCTAAGAAATATAAGAGTGGCCTTTCATTATATGGATAAAGAAATGATGAAGAAGATTATCACTACAATGATTAGACTAAAAATGGAATATGCTGCGATTGTATGATCTCCACATAAGAAAACACATATAAAGAAAATAGAAAGAACACAACGAATGGCAACAAAAATGGTTCCAGAGTTTGAAGGGAGGACGTACGAGGAGAGGCTGGAAGAAATGAATTTGCCAACACTTGAGGAAAGAAGGGAAAGAGGTGACCTGATAGCAGTATACAAACTGTTAAATGGAATGGATAAAACAGATATGAATATACTATCAAAGGAAGAAGCTGCTTATACAAGAGGCCACAAGAAGAAATTAAAAAAGGGAAGATGCTTGAATAACACAAAGAAATATAGCTTTCCACATAGAATTATAGACGCACGGAACAGTTTGAAAGAAGAAGTTATTGAAGTGAATAGTGTGCACAAACTGAAGGAAAAACTAGATCAATGTAAATACGGAGACAGGACCACACGAGTCAAGCTTAGGCCCTGTATACTACAACTAGGTAAATACTAGGTAAATACACACACACAAAAAATAATAAAACAGTGAAAAACGTAACAAAGTAAATTATGTGAATCATGTCCTATTCTATGTAAAGTTTGTTGCTTTAATATCCTTAATAATAATAATAATAATAATATTAATATCAATTTCTTGAACCAATCACCCACACAAGTGATATGACTCTCTCTCTCTCTCTCTCTCTTTCTCTCTCTCACAAGGTACAATATCCATAAGTAAACACAACTACAGTACTTCATTAGCGAAATTAATAGTTAGGTTAAGTTAAGTTATGTTAGGTTAAATCTGGTTAGGTTAGCTTAGGTTAGGTTAGCTAAGGTTAGGTTAGGTATTCTTACACAGTAGCAATGGGACGTGAAGTGTGAGCGTTGTCAAGGATGGCATTCCCTGTAGTCATTCCCTTTGTACTCTTGTGAAAGAAATCCTTGAGGCATCGTTGCTGAGGTGATATCTTCTGCCCGCCTCTCCATCTGTACGGTGACATCTTAAAAGGAGATAAGTACAATGAGATGCTGAGAGGCTGACACTCTTAAAAGGAGATAAGTACAATGAGATGCTGAGGCTGACACTCAAACAGAACCATAAAACAATTCGTAATATTTCTACACTCCTTTACTTTACTGGGAATAAAAAAACAAAGCATTAGGTGTATTTAATGAAGGAGATAAATACAATGAGATGCTCATACTCATTAATGACACTCAAACAGAAACATAAAAACAAATTCATAATATTTACTCACTCCTTTACTTTGCTGGGAATAAAAAAAAAGCATTAGGTATCCATATTTAATGGTAGATGTTGAACTACACCTACTCTACTACTGTCCTCTTTACAGGGTATGGCGACAAGCGAGATTTTTTTTTTTTTTTTACGTATTTTTGTTGTCCCTTAGCCAGTACCCTTTTAATGTATAAAAAGAAAAGAAAAGAAAAAAAAAGGCAGTGCTTATAGGTACGGCAGCAGTACGAATAGGGGATGACAACGGGATACGGCTACCGTATCTTATAGGCACAGCTTATAGGTACAGCAGCCGTATCCTCATAGTGCTCCCTTATAGATATGGCACGTGCCTAACTTTTGGGTAAAAAGCTTATATAACCAAACCTAACATAACTTGAAAGATGCTTTGCCAGGTAAATAATAAGGCACAGGCCGTAGGAAAGGCGGATTATTCTGTTGATAATTTTCTAAGTGTTTTTGAAACTCTTTGTACGATGAAAATGTCAAATTCAATGCGAACACGGTGGGTGATGTCGGCGCATGCCACACCAATAGGGGATGACAACGGGGTAAAGCTGCCATATCTGTAAGCACTTCAAAAAAAAAAACACTGTATATTCCAAAAATTTGTTTGTACATGCAATTGGCTTCAGTACAAAAATACTATTGTCCCAGACCTAACAGTGCACACACACAGCCACGATAAGGTGATGACAGTTGTATTAAATGTGCTGATCTTGCCTTAGTGGACACAGACTCAATGGGACCACAGAAACTAGGGGAAGGAGTGACCAGGGTCGGAAGTACTAGGAGCAGGAGTAACTAGTTTCAGTCCCACTTGACTCTACCTTATCTCCGTTTAATGACTATAGGTCTAGTTTTGTTATACTAAAAGTTATATTGCGCTGATATCCCACAGTCAAACATATTACACGAATACAAATATAAATAATCACACACATCACCAATATAACCTACACCCCATAAAGTCCTTGTATTAAAACCTGCTTCATGCCCTGAGCTATTTAATGAGTCTTTGTTCATCCAGGCAACTCAGGAACAACAACAACTGACCTACCTTGGGATATTCTTACCAGTATTCTTACCAGCTCCACCTCAGCTTCAGTAAACTTGAGGTGGTTGGTTCAGGATCGGGGCAGTAAGCCTTTGCTGGCTCATTTGTTCCCCCCCCACTTGCCTTATCAGCGGATCAATCTTAGCTTTAAAACTATTCACTGTCTTTACTATTACTGCCTCACTTGGCAGATTGTTCCATTCGTCCACTATTCTGCACAAAAAAAAGTACTTCCTAACATTAAGTCTTAGTCGCTGCTTGAATATCTTGTATGAATGTCCTCTGCTCACTCTTCGGTCCATGATAAGGAAGTCCTCTGCTTTCAGTCACTCCAGTCCTTGCGTAATCTTAAAGACTTCTATAAGGTCACTCCTAAGTCTTCTCATTTCCAAAGACACCAGTCCAGTCTTAGTAAGCCTTTCTTCGTAAGTGTCCTCCCTCAAGCTGGGAATCATCTTTGTCATTCTTCTCTGCACATTTTCTGTGTTATCTATGTCCTTCTGGTTGTATGGTCTCCAGGCCTGCTGACAGTACTTCAAATGTGGTCTTACCAGGGATTTATATAATCTTATTAAATTATCTTTGCTCTTGAATTCTATGGTCCTCCTTATGGTTCCCATCACTTGATTGGCTTTTGACACTACCTTTGCTATGTGGACACTTGAACTCAATGTGTTGCATGTTAACACTCCCAAGTCCTTCTCCTGGTCTACACTATTGACCTCTTGCCCTCCCAGTCTGAACTCTTTGATATTGTTCCTGTGTCCTATATGTATGCATTTACACTTATCCAAATTAAATAATATTTGCCACTCCTCTGACCAATGATACAACTTATTCAAATCCTCTTGTAAGCGATTAATTTCTTCTTGGGTTGCCACTTTACTAATAATCTTTGTGTCATCAGCAAACTTGAGGATGTGTGAGGCAATATTATCATCGATGTCATTGATATACATTGTAAATAAGAGTGGCCCCAATACTGATCCTTGGGGTACTCTGCTTTTCACCAGACTCCAATCTGACATTTGCCCTCTCATAACCACTGTTTCCTATCCTTCAACCACTCGCCAATCCATCTGTGAATATTGTCTCCAATTCCATGTGCCTTTACTTTCATCATGTCTCTCATGAGGCACCTTATCAAAGGCCTTTGAAAAATCTAAATATATAACATCCACTGGGAAACCGGAGTCTATGAAGGATGTCACTCTTTCCAGAAAGGTTAGTAGTTGGGGAGGCTGTGGTACAGTGGTCTAGCGCTCGGGTATGTGAGCCTAGGGTCCTGGGTTCGAATCCCCATTATTCACTGACTACTTTTCATTCTTTGATATCACCACCGAGTGGCCAAAGACTACCCAAATTGCTGCCATACTGTCCTCAGACGGGACTTACAATGTTATATGCATTTGAGGCTGTAGCAGCGATTAGCCTCGCACGTTCTCAACATATTCACGAGAACGTAAACATTTGAGGCGTCACTATAAAAATCTGAAAGCCTACTGGCGCCAACGGTTAATGATATAGAAAAAAGCAAGATTTGCCGGGTATGAAACCATGTTGCGTCTCCTTTATCAGTTGATGGTCCAAGAGATACTTTGGAACTGCATCTTTAATCAATGACTCCATAACCTTGCTAACTACTGAGGTCAAGCTTACTGGCCTGCAATTGCTCGTAAGTTTTTTCGATCCCTTCTTGAATATAGGTGTAACGCTTGCCATCTTCCAATCTTGTGGCACCTCTCCTGTTTCTAAGCTCATCCTAAATATGAGATTCAAAGGGTGTGCCACAGTTCCCCATATATTCTTTAGCACTACAGGATGGATACTGTCATTAACAGGTGATTTTTCAGAGTTTAGTTTATGTAATTTCTTCTTTACTCCCTTGGTTGTTAGGTGCACTTCCTCTAGCATGTGTTCTCCATTAAACATTACCCTGGGATCAGTTATGTTCTCTAGTCTTTCCATCGTGTATACTGATGTGAAATACGTGTTCAGTACCTCCACCATCTTCTTATCGTCACATATAATATTTCCATTCTCATCTTCCAGAGGTCCAACATTAACTTTTGCCTTCATTTTGCTGTTGGCTTATTTATAATATGCCTTTGGATCCTCCTTAACTCTTCTGGTTATCCTTTCTTCACATCTCCTTTTAGCTTTTCTTGTTAGTTTCCTTGCTCTATTCATTGCCTTGTTGTACTTCAAGTAGTCTGCGTAACACTCAGTCTCCTGGTATTGTTTCCACCATCTCAGTTTGTTTTTCCTGGCCTTGAATATATCTTTATTCCATCACAGTGGCTTCCTCTTCCTTCCGTCACGGTTCATTGTAGGTACATACAGCTTAACTATTCTGTCGTATTCCTCCACGAATATTCTCCACATTTCTGATACGTTCTTGCTTTGAAATACCTCTTTCCATTTTATCTTTGAAAATTCTCTTCTGATTTCCTTGCACCTGGCTTTCCTGTAATCATAGTAATATTCCTTCCAACCTTTATTTTCCCAGTCAGTATTTATTTTGAAACTCACCACATTATGATCACTTGATCCCAGAGGAGCTAATACCTCTAAGTTATTCACCAGTACCGGATCTGAGCTCAATACTAAGTCCAATATATTCCTTCCTCTTGTTGGCTGCCTCACATGTTGTGTAAGAAATTTGTCCAACAATAATTTCAAAAAAGCTTCCCCTTCCTGACCAGCATGCAACAATTCCCAGTCAATAGTGTTGTGATTAAAATCTCCGCAAATCAACACCTGGTCAAATTTCTCACATACTTCCTCTATTTTCCTATGTAAGTTCATTTCCTCCTCGTTTGTTGGTGATGTACTATGGTAACACACACACACACACACACACACACACACACACACACACACACACACACACACACACACACCTATTGCAATGTCCCCACTTTCCACTCTCACTTTACACCACACTGATTCCGTGTTATCACTCATTAATTCCTCCAAAGCTGCTGCTCTTATGTCTTCTCTAAAATATGCTACACAACCACCACCTTTTCTATTTACTCTGTCCTTCCTTATAATTTCATGACCAGGAATGTTGATTTCTGCCAGTGGGATATAGCTATTTGTCCATGACTCTGTTATTAATATAATATCTGTATCCTCTTTGTAAACCATTTCCTCCAGTTCCAACATTTTGTTAACAATGCTTCTGGCATTCATAAGCTTACAAGTTAATACCTTATCACTTTGTTTATTTACATTTGTCCCTCATGTAGTTTGTCTATTTACAACTGTACATTGGTTCTCATCTGGTGTATTGGTGACTATGGTTCTATTTACAATTGTACATTGGTTCTCCTCTGGTGTATTGCTGACTATGGTTCTATTTACAACTGTACATTGGTTCTCCTCTGGTGTATTGGTGACTATGGTTCTATTTACAACTGTACATTGGTTCTCATCTGGTGTATTGCTGACTATGGTTCTATTTACAACTGTACATTGGTTCTCATCTGGTGTATTGGTGACTATGGTTCTATTTACAAATTGGTTCTCATTTGTATTGGTAACTATAGTTCTTGACGGTCGACCCTTCTCGGTGGGTCTCCATGACCTGTTCTGTCTTTCTGGTCACAATTTTTCCTCTCCATATGATCAAGTTTCTTTCTCCCTGATCCTTTCTGTTTTTTAAGTTCCATCCTTAACTTAAAGTCTTGTTCACGTTCGGTTTTGGTCATGTCCTTGTTTATGTACACTTGTTCCGATGGCCCTTTGTTTCCAAGTTTCTTTGCATTCTTCAGCACTTTTTGTTTCTGATAGGTGCTCCCTGTTTTTACTAACATCAAATTTGGGTTAGATCTATTACTACCATCACTCTGGATTACCGTAATTCTTTCAATTTGGTTGATCTCCACATCTTCCACTTCCAATATATTTTTGAAAAGATACCCCACCACCTGTTCGTCACTTTGCATATGTCCTATTCCCAATGGATCAATATCCAAATCAACCTAACCAATCTGTTCTGTTCCCTTAATAATCAGGTTACATTTTCTAGCCTCTCTGTCCTTAACCTCATACACTTCTGCTCTTACTATTTTTCTAGTTTCTTCCCTCAATATTGTCCAGTCGATCTTCCATTTTATCTACTCTCAGGTGTAACTTATCATTACTTTCTTTCAGGTTATTAAACTAATTCAAGCACATCAACTGCCTTGTTGTTACACTAACTGCAGAACCAATGAATCCTTTCCTCATCCAATTCCTTCAGCATACCATATTTAGAACATAAGAAATGAGGAGACTGCAAGAAGCCAGTTAATGAACTACACGAGGCAGCTCCTTGCCCCCCACCCTTGGAATAATCTAATATTTAGCCATCCCACCTGTCATCCCTATCCATACTCTGATCCAACCGTCTTTTAAAGCTATCTATTGACTCAGCACTTACTACGTGTCTACCCAGCCTATTCCAATCGTTCACCACTCTGTTAGTGAACCAATATCTACCTATGTCTGTCCTGAATCTAAGTTTTTCTAGCTTGTACCCATTTCCACGTGTCCTATCCTGACTACTAAATTCTAAAACCTGATCAATGTTTCCCTTATTAATTCCTTTTACCCATTTGAAAACCTCAATGAAATCCCCTCTTGCTCTCCTTCTCTCTAGGGAGTGGAGATTAAGACGTTTTAACCTATCTTTGTAGGGTAAATTTCTCAGCCCCTGAATCATCTTGGTCATTCTTCTCTGGACTGCCTCCAAGGAGCCTATATCTTTCCTATAATAAGGGGACCAAAACTGAGCTGCATAATCTAAGTGGGGTCTTACTAGCGCTAAATACAACCTCAGAATGACCTCAGAACTCCTATTTGTCACACACCTACTAATAAATCCCATTATCTTGTTGGCTCTATTTCTAGCTATAATACACTGTTCCCTGAGGCGCAAGTCACTACTTATTTGAACTCCTAAGTCCCTCACACTATATGACTTTCCTAAGGTATTGTCATTTAATGTGTAGTCTACAGGCCTATTACCTTTACCTACACTCATAATGCTACACTTGTTAATATTAAACTGCATCTGCCATTTCTCTGACCACTCGTACAGCCTATTTAAGTCATCCTGCAGCATCCTAGCATCATCTAAATTCTTTACCGGTCTTCCTATCTTTGTGTCATCGGCAAATTTACTGATATCACTGTTTATTCCTGTCTCTAAGTCATTTATATAGATTATGAATAACAATGGTCCTAGTACTGATCCCTGTGGTACCCCACTAGTGACATTACCCCATTCTGATTTCTTCCCATTAATCTGTACCCTCTGTTCCCTACTAGTAAGCCATCCCCTAATCCACTCTAGTATCTTCCCACCTATGCCATGAGCCTTGACTTTACTTAACAGTCTCCTATGGGGTACTCTGTCAAAGGCTTTACTGAAGTCCAAATAAACTATATCATACTCGTCCCCCTTATCTATGGTTTCAAATACTTTCCTATAGAAGGTTAATAAATTTGTCAGGTAGGACTTCCCCTTGCTAAAACCATGTTGACTATGTCTAATTAGCTTGTGCTCATCTAAATGTTTTCTAATTGCCCTTGCTATGATAGCTTCTAACATCTTGCCTACCACTGATGTTAAACTAATTGGGCGGTAGTTACTACTTTCTGCCTTATCTCCTTTCTTGAATATAGGAACTACATTTGCCTGCCTCCGTAGCCTAGGAACTACTCCTGTGTCTAGGGATTTTCTAAAAATCATCGCAATGGGTTCAACGAGTTCTTCTCTACATTCCCTAAGAATCCTCGGAAAAATGTCGTCCGGCCCTGGCGATTTAGTATTTTTAAGTCTATCTATTTCCTTGCTAACTACTTCCCTACTTATGACTATTTCGCTTAATTTATCAACCTCTTGTCCCCTAAAGATCTGTACTGGCTCCAGTTCCCTACCCGACTCTTCCTGAGAAAATACGGACAAGAAGTATTTATTTAATTCCTTACTAATTTCCTCACCATTTTCTATCAAGCTGCCATCCATTCCTTTAAGAGGTCCTATTCTTTCCTTTGTTTTAGCCTTGTACAGCTGATAGAATCCCTTTGGATCCTTCTGGGCATCTCTAGCTATCCTAACCTCATAATTCCTCTTTGCAGTCCTAATATCCTTTTTAACTTTCCTAGCTAGGTCATTATACTGCCCTACTACCTGTACTTCTCCCCTTTTAATTCTCCTATAGAGTCCCCTTTTTAATCCAATTTCCCTTTTAATAACATAACATAACATAATATAACATAACATGTTAGGATAACAAAAAGTCACCAGGGCCTATCTAGGTCATCCTATTTGTCAGTCAAGCGACTTTGTCAAGTACATAGTATGTCTAAAAACTGCAAACTAACAATAATAACAATAATAATAATCAGTCAAGCGACTTCGTCATGGTTCCTAAGACTGTACACTACTAATAATACTGTACATACTGTATGAGAATATTTATAAGCCACCAGAGGCATGGTCATCCTGTATGTCTGTTAAGCGACTTTGTCTTAAAATACTAAAAGTATCCAACCCTCTATTTCCTACCTAATCTACTCACTCATAAACTGATCTAATCTCTTTTTAAAAACATTTAAGCTACCGCTATTAACTACCTCCCCTGGCAGTGCGTTCCAGAAATCTACCACCCTATGACTAAAGAAATATTTTCGTAAATCTAACCTACAACTTTGTTTCCTAATCTTCCTGCCATGACCCCTTGTCCTGTTTCCCTCCTCTAGAATAAAGAAAGTACTTACATCTAAGTATTCACTATCTGAAAACATTTTAAATAACTCTATCATGTCCCCCCTTAGACATCTCCTATCGAATGAAAACATATTTAACTCTTTTAACCTATCCCTATACTCCAGGTGCCTCAAAGCTGGTATCATCCTAGTTGCTCTCCTCTGGACTGCTTCTAACAAATTCACATCTTGCCTATAATGTGGTGACCAAGCTTGTATACAATACTCTAGATGAGGCCTAACATATGCATTATATAAACTACGCACCACCTCCTTACTTTTATAACCAAGCCGCACCCACCCTCCCTCCCCTCCTCACCTACCACTCCTGCCTATCACTATCCTCCCTTCCACCCAAACTCCTGTTGCTACCCCCCTTACCTGTCTTACTCCTATCACTGACCTCCCTCCCTGCCTGACTCCCACCCTTCCCCCCTACCCCACTCTCCCCAACTACAGGCCAAGCTTCCCTACCTCCCTCATACGTAACCTTTGGTCTAGCACTCATAGCCAGCCTAAGCCCCTCCACTACGTCTCCAAGCCGCTTCACCTCTTCCCTCGTCTCCCTGTGCTCCAGAGTGATGGCTAAGATTTGGCTTTTCAACTCATCAACTTCTCTGTTCCTCCTACACACCAAACATTCGGAAAAATCATCTACTCTCCTAGCATAGCTACATGCCTCACACATGTTATACACACCTAACATCTCCTGAACTCCTACCACCCCAACCTCTTCCACAACAAAAGCACCAGCCATCACACAACACTTACCGCCTCACACAACAACACTGCCTGTCTAACACAACAACACTGCCTGTCTCACACAACAACACTGCCTGTCTGCTATTCATCCATTTTGGATTTCTATTTGACCTAATCCTCCTCTTAGGTATATACTGTTCCTGCCCTGTATCAATTTCCCTAACTATGCTATTATAATGTAATTCTACCTCAGTGTTTTGATCCTCCTCTCTACCTACTCCTATTCCCTCCCAATCTATACTCTGCAGGTGGTGTCTGAGGCCCTGGTAATTGGCTTCTCTAAAATCTGGTACTAAAGTAGTGTTTTGTTCTATCTCCCTCTTTGCATTAATCTTGAATCTAATTTCGTGGTGGTCACTAACATCAAATCTAGCTCCTATCTCAACCTGACTGACCAAAGTTTCATTATTCGTGAAGACCAGATCTAAAATATTTCCCTGTCGCGCGCGCCCCAGCTAACAACTTACGTAACCATGACGTTGTATTTTGGTTGTATTTTGGTTATGTTTGATTTCAACGTCAAAGTAACGTCACAAAAACGTAAAAAAAGTCACGGCAAATTCAACATAATATCAACGTTGTAATTGTACGTAGTTTAGACGAAAATGTGACATAACATATTACGTAGAATATGAACATTGTACAGACGTAGTGCATACGTTGATTTTTATTTAGACAAACCATTCCAGAGAAAATCTATATTTCAGTGCTGATAAGATATTAAATGAGTTATTTGCATTCAGTAATTATTCAAACCCCGTAGCTAATATTATCCTCTTGTTTTGTTGTAAAAAAATCAAATGTTGAAGAAATTTTTCCTGGAATATTCATGAAACACTAACAATTGAGTGTAACGTTCAATAATATCTAGCAAAAAGATGTGAAATTTGTATCTAAATTCATATAGAGGTACGTGATATGAGGACAGTGTTATAGTAATGCTGGAAGAAGCAATTACAATAATATATATTAGACGTATCCCCTTCCCCATTGGCGCCATTAATGTCCGTCGGACCGCCATATTGCTGCTTTGGTGTCCTTGCTACTGCTACTAATTTTCTCCTCACGGCTCACAACGCGGTGCCTCCACCTTGCAACACAAACACTGTCAAGTCGAGTAAGTTTAAAGATGAATAATGTTAATGTAGAGAGGAGTTTTGGGTCAGTGTTGTAGATATTATCGCCAACACTGGTCTGGTAACCGTGCACAGAAAGGGCCAATACTCATGTGAACGTTGCATAGAATTCAAGTAAAAAAAATAGTACCAGTGATGAGTGACAGTACTGCGCCAATAATACCTGTCAGTACTGGATGAAATATGTACGCTAACTATTGAATACGAAAGTAATTAGGATGATTAGGATTTAGGATTCATATCAAGATTTTAAGCTAACAATGTTTGTCTCCCATGCAGACGATCAAGGTATTTTCAAAGAGTTTTCGTGTAATACGCAATGATAATCGGCATAATTCCATATCTAGGTGGCAAAAATGTATTTATATAGTTGAAAAGGCGAAACACACCGTTTGTCAAAAACATTATATTTAACTGCAGTACTGCAACATACCCCCAGAGGTTCAGCCGCTCGAATAATATTAAGATTAACTGCACACCACCTTTTGTGACATTATTTTTGGATAAATTTATTTTATGAATTAGGAAATTGGTTTTATAACTACCGTTTCTTAAACCACTCACTGTTTTGGAAAAAAAAACTTTCTTTCTAATAGATTTTGATGTGTTTTGAATTAATCTGATCATTCCCCAGCAAAAACGGGGACTTTGTTGGAAATCGGTGGTTTTCGAGCGGAAAAGTATTCCTTTGTCCTGCAGTGTTACCGTAGTTTATTTTATTTCAAAGATGGAAGAACTGAAACTATACTAAACCTAAATTATCCTAACACTCCCATCGTAACCTAACCAAACAATATATTCTTATCCTATGCATATGGTTGCATTTTGAGAAAAATTTCCGTAAAAAATAAAAACAATATCAAACCTAATCTATACTAAGCCATCAATTTGGGTTTCTGGAAGATGATACCTTAAACTTTATCAGTGTTGATGAGTGCTATACGTCCTAGGTGAAACATAAGGCTTACTACAATGCTGTTTTATGGATTAAGTTTGTAGGGAGCTGAGACAATATGTATATTATTAGTAGTATTATATGTGTATTACTATATATACTATATGTATAGGGTGCGCATATCTTTTCTTTTTTGTATTGGGGTGTCATCGAAATATGAACTTTTCTTAAAAATACTATCATTGTCTAAGATGTGGTGATTATAAGTACTTTATTTTTTTAAAGAAAATTAACAAATGCAGCTTAGTGGACGTTATCCACTTTGTGTATGCATTAACATAGCCATAATATAACAAAAAAGTAAATGTTACACTTTAGCTGCAGTTAACAGGAATTTTCATATTAAATGAATACATATCACAACCAAACTAGAAGGATAAGGACAACCTACTATCATATACTGTTTACTGGAACTATTATTATAAACTAACACACTTGTATTATTAAGAAAAATGTATCAATAAATTGAAGTCGGCGACAGTTTCAGGTCCCACAAAATTAATGTACGTACTACTGTCATCATTAATTATAAATGCTACTATTTTTAGTTAGAAATAATGAAGAGCATCTCATGGTTTTTTTATTCATGTTTTTAAGGACCCTGATTTAATGAATTTGAGATTTAAGTCAATATGGTATTGGATAACTGGACTCAATCCTTCCAAAGTGTGCTACGGTACTTAATCATTTTGTTTGGTAGGTTGTGGAGATGTGACGTGAGGATGTTTACACTTGCTTGCTAGGGTTGGATAGTACAGTAATTCCAGGTAGTGACACGATTTTATTCACTTTTAATGCTTTAATTATAGTATTTTTGAAATTTGAAATTAAATTTATTTGTTGTAAACAATGTGCACTTCTGGATGTGAATTTTCAATTAACGAACAACGTTATTGCCTATTATTTCACTAAAGCAAGGATTGAGTGTAATTTACTAGCATATCTCACCGGTGTGATGTTAAAAAATCAAATGATGAATGGATGAATTCAGTTTTTTTACCATATGATTTAAGTTATATATATATATATATATATATATATATATATATATATATATATATATATATATATATATATATATATATACACACACAAAGGTGGGCACCAAACCGTTAATCGTTAATTAACGAAGTTAACATTTTCGTTAACGATTTAACTTTTAAGTAAACTTAGGAAATCATTATGGGACTAATTAACTTCTGTTACATTTAACTTCCGGTAACTCAAGTCCGCTAACCCAAAATTTTCATTAAATATTGTGTTTCATTTAAGTTTTTTTCACCCTTTTCTGGCTATAGAAGCCTTTAAAAACTTAAAACAGGCCTAAAACTGTGAAATCTGCTTTTTTTTGTTTTTTTTATAAGTCAACACTATAAAATCTGCCTTTTTCTTTTAACTAAAGCAAAAAAAAATTATAGTTTTTGGGTTCTAAAGACCTTAAAAAACCCTTAAAGGCTAATTTTTTATTTTTTGCACATTTCAAGAGTGTTTTTAGGTGGTTTTAGAGCAAAAACAGATGTTCTGTTTATTTTCTATAATAAAATTTAATGTTAACGGTTTATCGATAACTTGCGTTATATTTTTAAAGAATTAACTGATTAATGGTTATCCAAAAAAAATTTTTGGTTAACGGATTAACGGTTAACAAAGTTAACTTTTTGATTAATGACGCCCACCACTGTATATATATATATATATATATATATATATATATATATATATATATATATATATATATATATATAATTTATTATTATTATTATTATTATTTACTTATTTATTAATTTATTTTTTCTTAGCTCATCTGTTCTGACACATCATAAAAATTAGGTGATTTAAATCCTTTTCAAATAAGAAAGCAAACGTTTTACAGGCTTTCAGAGGAGTGTCCTGAGAGCCCTTAACAGTATCATTGATAAACGATGTCCAAGAACAACTACTGAAGGCTTTAGAATGTTCCTCAAGGTGTCATTCTGCAGCAGGGAACGTTACCATTATGGAGGACATTCTCCCCAGTCCTTTGAACACCAGGACAGAAATTGAAGAATTTAACAAAAAATTAGAGGATGCAACATTGGCCAAATTGGTGGTAGGTTTTAGCTTTTTATGTTGTATGTGTTATGAGGGTATAATAAAAATTATGTGAAGGTTAAGACAGTACAGCAACTATCTGTCTACCTGCATAATTGTCATTTTTATGTTGTTGGCAGTTGCTTCTTAATAAGCATTGCAAAATTGTAAGATTCAGTTTTTCACGTTAATTCGTAAGATTGATAGTTGGTAATTTTATGTATGATTTTGATCATACTGATGATGTTTCAGAAAGAAATATGCTCAAATATTTGCATGTAGGAACTAAACATCTTAAAATTTTCTTTTAAGGTTAAGTTGCTGGGTTCCCTTGGAGGACGTCAACTCAGTGACACTGTGAAATCAGTTCTGCAAAAACTAGGAACTAATAATTTGTGGTCTACCTACAGCCTAAAAGGAAAGAAGAAAAAACTAGCGCTTATTGACCTGAAGCAAATTTACATGGTAGTCATAAGTAAGTGTATCTCCGAATCTGTTGATAAGAGTTGTTCAAATGTTAGCTTTACATAGATCATTTTTGACTTGCTCAATCATGTTATGGTCATCACCAATGTTTGATAAAATAGATTCATAGAAAAAAATAGAGATTCAGCAGATTGTCATTACTATATTTTGATTAACATATGTCCTTATGACCATAAACTTCCATGCTTACCTACTCCGTAGCATTAACTATGATTTTGCATTTAGAAAGTAAAAGGAAAAATTGCATCAACAGTTGCATTGACTTGAATGTATGTTTCCTGCCTTAGCATCTTTTGAGTGTAAATTACAGAGGAGCTTATTTCTTAAAACAGCACTTCCCAAACCAAACTCTTTCATACCTGTCTCGAGTGGTGTCCCTGTGACTATCTGAGACACCTCCCCAGACTCAGTTATACCACCCCCCTCTATGGCACATGCATCACTGGCGGTTTCTTGCTAGGTTGGGCAGACACATCGCTTGTATAACATGAGGATATTAAGGCTTGGCTTTAGAGCAAGCAAACAAATGCCGTGAGACATTTGAATATAATGCTTTTGTTAGATTAGGATAGGTGAAAGCAATACAAAGAATCTAATCTAACTTAACCTAATTTGACCTAACTAAAGAAACTATTATCATATGTGGTGGGACCCGGGGAGGCGACTCATATCGTCACACCACTCTACTAGAATTAGCACCTCTTTCACATAATTACTCCCTCACCTTATCCCTCAATCTTCTAAATGGTCTTCCTCTTATCGAAGACACTTACTCAGTACATCTTTTTTCATAGACTCATCACTTGCCATTTTTTCAACATGATTAAACCACCTTTATATGCTTTTCCACCTATTCCTCCACTCCAACACTTTCATTATGTTCACCCTTCTTCATCGTTACTCTGCCCATCTTGACTGTTGGGCTCTATTCCATGTTCAATAATATATAATAATATAATATGATAGATTATAATGATAATGCTGTGAGAAAGATGGCTCTATGTAGATGTTGTCACCCAAGGGTTTAAGACTGATAGGGGGTTTATTGTATTTAAACACTAGAGTCCCGGTAGCAAAGTTTCCGCTGTATTTGGGGGAGTTTGGCAGGCAGGAGAGTTGATTAATATAGTAATGACTTTTTTTTTCATTTGACATGAAATGTACACCTCAATCATTTGATTTTATTGATTCGATCACTTACTGTGTTTGCAGAAGCTTGCCTGCAGTCTCATGAAACAAAAGTGCACATCATAAATGCAGAGCTGACTGAATGCTTGAAGCATGCACCCGGGAAACGAGGAGGATACAGATACAAGGTAGGAAAGTACTGTTGTGGTTTTTTCATTAGCTTTACTACCGTCATATAAAAGAACTGCTATTACTCTGTGAATTTGGGCAACTAATGTATAGTATATTATTCTAAATGTTTGCGTATATATGCTGTTATGAGTATTTGTTGCCATTGAATAATTATTTTCCTTATAGATTTAGAGGTGCATATGTTATCTTGTGTTGAACTATGTTTGTCTTACTATGTCACGTACCTTTGTGGCCAGTTTATATATATATATATATATATATATATATATATATATATATATATATATATATATATATATATATATATATATATATATAGACACACACACACACACACACACACACACACATATATAAGGGATGTTAGATGCAGTGTCAAGAAAGTGAAATATTGAAAAAATTTAGAATTTAAAAATAAGTATTACAGGCAAATTTAGTTCCAACCAATAAATTGCTACATTTAAGAATTTCCAGTGTGGAAATGATAGTTAGGAGCATTGCATAAGCTAATTTCATTAATTATGTTGTTGTCTTTTAGGAAATTGCTACAAGGAGGGTATCTGAAGAGACTCAGGATTCAAGCAATATGGATCACAATCAAGCCTTTTTCTTGGAGGAAAAAAAATTGCCGAACTGGCAAACTCAAATTAATTAATAAACATGAACTGAATTTTGTGTGTTTTCAGCTGCCTGTGAAGAGGAGTTTAAGAGCTTTACTTAAACTTCACCTACTAGTGACATTGTCACAACGTCCAGTGGATGTTGTGAGGATGTTGAATGTTGGTATATTTTACGTAATGTTAGAATGTTGTCAAGACTTTTGGACGACCACACAAATTTACGTAATATAGACGTAAAATTTTACGTAATGTTAGAATGTTGTCACAACCTTTGGACGACCACACAAGTTTACATAATATAGACGTAAAATTTTACGTAATAACTACAAAACTTTTATGTTGTGTCAACGTTTTCTAAACGTAATTTTCCTAGCTGGGACGTTGGTTCCCTTACAAGTTGTGTGAAAAAACCATCCTGGACGACATTTAAGAATTCCTCCGAGCTCCCGTCTCCTGTCATACTATCCCAGTCTATTCTCCTATAATTGAAGTCCCCCATAATGCACACATTATTATACCTGGATGCCCTTGCAAGCTCCTGCATCAGGGGTGCACTAGCTGCTTCGTCTAAATCCGGAGGCCTATATATAATCCCTACAACAAACTTTTTCCCTCCTATAATAATGTCAATCCATAATGATTCTGTATTCCTATCTGTTTTTATTGCTGTGTTGACATAGCTATTTAATGTGTTTCTAACGTACAGTGCCACACCTCCCCTCACTAATATTCCCACACTCGATGTGGAACCATTTGGAACAATACTCACAGTGCAGTATCAGTAGCCTACTACTACGGTTACGGTGGTACACTATAACTAGGCCTACCATCACAGACTTATGAGATATATATATATATATATATATATATATATATATATATATATATATATACACAGTTAATTACAGCTATGCATACTGGTTACTTCATGTTATTATCACGAACCTCAAGTCACCCTAGGCCTAAGGAATGTGATGCATAGACCTTCAGCCTTGGCGGGAACTTCTTCTTCTTGGGAATTTGAAGGGGCCGTGCAGGCTGTGGTCACATGTGTGGTGCTACAGTTTCTTGGCGGGAACCTTGGTCCTTGTCTCGTGTTGATCTTGATCTTGATGTCACAGGTAACTGAAGTTTCCCTCAAGGCTTCAACTCTGGTCGCTACTGACTGTGGCATCCAACCATATTACTACTCCTTATCTACTATTTACTTAAATACAATACTTATTTACATATCTATGTTGTCTACACTAGTATGCCACTCTCCACCACAGCGGCCTGGGAGTCCATCCTAGCTGTATCCGTGGTTGTGGGGGCGGAGTATCGAGTACCACTGAGACACTACTACTACTACTAATAATAATAATACTTCAATTACTATTATTACTACTACTACTACTACTTTCATTACTACTATTATTACTATTACTATTACTACTACTACTACTACTTATATTACTACTACTACTATTACAGCCGGCCACCCAAGGGTGCGCTTAATGTAGTCCGAACCCTTGCGCACCCTTGGAAAAACGCACTCTTGGAAGTTAATAACCTATGGGAAATTCACTAATGTAGTCCGGGACTCTTAAGACTTACCCTTTTTTCGTCCAATAACCCCCGAAATACATGATATAATAGAAGAATATACAGTACATATACACATGTGATTAAATATGATAGATAATAGATAGATACTGTACTGGCGGAAGCCATTACAGTATCTAAGATGGAGGAGGAGGAATCCCACATCTGAGAGAGAGAGAGAGATGACGTCATCACAACATGGCCGCCCGACAAAAGCTGAATTTCTTTGCGTATTTCCCGTCTTATACAGACGTGAGAAGAATACAAAGAAAATTAGCGTAATTGAAAAGAAAGGACTAGTAAAATCAGTAAAAATCTACCTTTGTGTTGCACTTTCTTCCTATTCACGTCTATGGAAGGATAGAGGAACCGTAACACCAAGAAAGATGGGACCTACAAGGCGATACAAACCATAACAGGTCACAAGAAGAAGATGAGGAGGAGGAGGAACATAAGAAATGAGGAGACTGCAAGAAGCCAGTTAATGTCCTACACGAGGCAGCTCCTTGCCCCCCACCCTTGGAATAATCCAATATTTAGCCATCCCACCTGTCATCCCTATTCATACTCTGATCCAACCGTCTTTTAAAGCTATCTAATGACTCAGCACTTACTACGTGTCTACCCAGCCTATTCCAATCGTTCACCACTGTTAGTGAACCAATATCTACCTATGTCTGTCCTGAATCTAAGTTTTTCTAGCTTGTACCCATTTCCACGTGTCCTATCCTGACTACTAAATTCTAAAACCTGATCAATGTTTCCCTTATTAATTCCTTTTACCCATTTGAAAACCTCAATCAAATCTCCTCTTGCTCTCCTTCTCTCTAGGGAGTGGAAATTAAAACGTTTTAACCTATCTTTGTAGGGTAAATTTCTCAGCCCCTGAATCATCTTGGTCATTCTTCTCTGGACTGCCTCCAAGGAGCCTATATCTTTCCTATAATAAGGGGACCAAAACTGAGCTGCATAATCTAAGTGGGGTCTTACTAGCGCTAAATACAACCTCAGAATGACCTCAGAACTCCTATTTGTCACACACCTACTAATAAATCCCATTATCTTGTTGGCTTTATTTCTAGCTATAATACACTGTTCCCTGGGGCGCAAGTCACTGCTTATTTGAACTCCTAAGTCCCTCACTATATGACTTTCCTAAGGTATTGTCATTTAATGTGTAGTCTACAGGCCTATTACCTTTACCTACACTCATAATGCTACACTTGTTAATATTAAACTGCATCTGCCATTTCTCTGACCACTCGTACAGCCTATTTAAGTCATCCTGCAGCATCCTAGCATCATCTAAATTCTTTACCGGTCTTCCTATCTTTGTGTCATCGGCAAATTTACTGATGAGGAGGAGGAGGAAGAAGAATTCCACATATAAAGCTTTAGGATGTTGAGTTCTTTAAAGGAGAGAGAGAGAGAGAGAGAGAGAGAGAGAGAGAGAGAGAGAGAGAGAGAGAGAGAGAGAGAGAGAGCTGCATAGCTTGGTGACGTCAATACAAGAAGGTCAAGTGTGCGATTGCTTTAGTTTACATAAACAACACCCTCCCCCCCTAACCTTTTTCTTTCTCTCCTCCTCCTCCTTTTAAATTCCTCCTCCTCCTCCTCCTCCTCCTCCTCCTCTTCTTCTTCCTCCTCCTCGCAATTCCTATTCTCACACCTTCAAATTTCTCTTTGTTCTTTTTATTGCTTATTATATTCTTTTTCTATTACTTTTCACACATGCTCTCTCTCTCTCTCTCTCTCTCTCTCTCTCTCTCTCTCTCTCTCTCTCTCTCTCTCTCTCTCTCTCTCTCTCTCTCTCTCTCTCTCTCTCTCTCCAATTCTGGCACCATTTCGCTCCCTCCTCGCCGTTGTTAAATTCTCTCTTTTCAACTTTATTCTAATCTTTAAATTGAATTGAGTTCAGACAACTTTCTTTTTTCCTTTCTTGTTATCACTCGCAGTAGTTTCTTCATTAACGTCATTTTCCTGAGATTAGTGCTTCTGCAAGATTAAAGTGAGGAGTATTTTTATATAGGTACCAGTCAGCGGGGATCTGTACCAGGCTCTTCCTAACCTTAACACTGAATCAGGCGACGTATGTCACCTTCTTTTTCATGGGATCTGTAATTGGCTGACCTCCAGTTACCCGTCCTTCATCTTAATTTTTTTTTTCTCTCTCTCTCTCTCTCTCTCTCTCTCTCTCTCTCTCTCTCTCTCTCTCTCTCTCTCTCTCTCTCTCTCTCTCTCTCTCACACACACACACACACACACACACACACACACCTATTTGTATATTTAAAATATGTGTTATGAGTTTATTTTTATCCAACTTTTAAATACAAATAAATGTTAGAGAGAGAGAGAGAGAGAGAGAGAGAGAGAGAGAGAGAGAGAGAGAGAGAGAGAGAGAGAGAGAGAGAGAGAGAGAGAGAGAGAGAGAGAACATAAGTACATAAGAACATAAGAAATGAAGAGACTGCAAGAGGCCAGTTAATAACCTACACGAGGTAGCTCCTTGTCCCCCACCCTTGGAATAATCCAATATTTAGCCATCCCACTTGGTGGGAAGAATGATCATAATAATCATAATAGTAATGATAGCAATAATAATGATAATTATAATACCATCAATAATACTAATAATGCTAGGGATAATGATAATAAGGATGATATTGATAATGATGATAATAATATTATTAATAATAGTAATAGTAAACAAAATTATAGTATTGATAATAATAATGATAATAATAACAATAATAATGACAATAATAGTTATTTCAATAATGATTATTACTGATAAAGACAATAAAAATACTACTACTACTATTACTACTATAAATAATAACAATAATAATAATAATAATAATCTCTCTCTCTCTCTCTCTCTCTCTCTCTCTCTCTCTCTCTCTCTCTCTCTCTCTCTCTCTCTCTCTCTCTCTCTCTCTCTCTCTCTCTCTCTCAATTCCATGGCGAGGCAGCCTTGGGAATTCAGATGTGTGTGTGTGTGTGTGTGTGTGTGTGTATTTACCTAGTTGTATTTACCTAGTTGTAGTATACAGGGCCTGAGCTAGACTCGTGTGGTCCTGTCTCCATATCTACATTGATCCAATTTTTCTTTCAGTTTGTGCACACTATTCACTTCAATAGCTTCTTCTTTCAAACTGTTCCATGCGTCTATACTTCTATGTGGAAAGCTATATTTCTTTGTGTTATTCAAGCATCTTCCCTTTTTTAATTTCCTCTTGCGGCCTCTTGTGTAAGCAGCTTTTTCCCTTGATAGTATATTCTTATCTGTTTTATCCATTCCATTTAACAGTTTGTATACTGCTATCAGGTCACCTCTTTCCTTTCTTTCCTCAAGTGTTGACAAATTCATTTCTTCCAGCCTCTCCTCGTACGTCCTCCCTTCTAACTCTGGAACCATTTTTGTTGCCATTCGTTGTATTCTTTCTATTTTCTTTATATGTTTTTTCTTATGTGGAGACCATACAATCGCAGCATATTCCATTTTTGGTCTAATCATTGTAGTGATAATCTTCTTCATCATTTCTTTATCCATATAGTGAAAGGCCACTCTTATACTTCTTAACATATTGTATGTTTCTCCAAATATCTTATTTATGTGCTTCTCTGGAGATAGATTATCCTGCATTACTATTCCCAAGTCTTTCTCTTTATCTACTCTTGTTATAATGCTGTTTCCCATTTTATATGTCCATGTAGGCCTCTTTGAGCTTTTTCCTATTTCCATCACATGACATTTGCTTGCATTGAAATCCATCTCCCATCTTTCACTCCACTCTTGGATCTTGTTTAGATCTTGTAGTTTTTTGCAATCCTCTTGACTATTTACTTTTCTTATCAGTTTAGCATCATCAGCGAAAAGGCTTATGTAGGTGCTCAGTCCTTCCGGTAAGTCATTGACATATGTTGGAGGAAAGTCACGAGCGGGGTACCACAAGGCTCTGTATTAGGACCACTGATGTTTACATCAGTGGTCCTAATACAGAGCCTTGTGGTACCCCGCTTGTGACTTTCCTCCACTCTGATTTTGTGTCCCTTATGACTGTTCTCATCTCTCTTCCTCTCAGGTATTCGTCTATCCAGTTTAAAATATTTCCTTTCAGTCCTCCAATGTTCTCAAGTTTCCATAGTAACCTTTTATGTGGTACCTTATCAAATGTTTTCTTTAGATCCAAATATATACAGTCCACCCATCCTTCTCTTTCTTGTGTTATATCAATCACCCTTGAGTAGAAACTCAATAGGTTTGTTGCACATGACTTTCCTTCTCTAAATCCAAATTGTCTGTCCGTTATTCTCTTTTCTTTTTCTAAGTACCTAGTCCATTGCTTTTTTATTATCTTCTCACAGACCTTGCAAATTATGCTGGTCAGCGACACTGGTCTATAGTTCAAAGGTTCCTCTTTGTTACCACTTTTGTATATTGGTATTATTTCTGCTCTCTTCCACTCATTTGGCACTTTTCCTTGCTTCATTGAGCTCTCTATTATATCACAAATTGGTTTAATAAGTTGTTCTCGACATTCTTTTAATACATGGCCTGACACCCCGTCGGGTCCTATAGCTTTCCTTTCTTCTAGGTTCTTTAACAACTCCTTTATTTCATGTCTGCTTACCTTGATTTCCCACAACTCTGTGCTTTCTTTTCTTTCTTGTGGGTGTCTGAATTCTGTTTCACTTGTGAATACATTCTGGAAGTTTTTGTTTAGTATTTCACTCATCTCTTTTGGATCTTCAATTGTTTCATTATTTTCTTTCAACCTTGTTATTTTCTTTTTGTTTGATTTTTCCATTTATATACCTATAAAATAACTTAGGTTCCTCCTTACATTTGTTTACTATATCTTTTTCATATTTCTTTTCTTCTCTTCTTATTCTGACATATTCATTTCTAGCTAATTTGTACTCATTCCTGTTTTTCTTGCGTTTGCCTTTTTTTAACTTTCTTCCATTTTATATCCCTTTCCTTTTTCGCCTTATAACAGTTTGCATTAAACCACTCTTGGTTTCCTTTTTCTCTTACTTTGTAATATGGCACATGTTTTTCTATTCCTTTATTATACGTCTTTAGGAAATAATCATATTTTTGTTGAACTTCCTCAAGTCTATCCATCTCTCTCCAGTCTATCCCTTTGAAAAATAATCTTAAATCTGAATAGTTTGCTTTTGCATAATTTCGTCTGTTTATCTTGTGGTTTTCTTCTCTTCCTTCTTGAGAACGTTCTTCAATCTCAAACTCTATAATTGTGTGGTCACTTTTTCCGAATGGACAGTCGTGGTTTATTTCTTTTGGTAAATCTATTCCTTTTGTAAGCACTAAATCCAGTCTTGTTGGCTCATTTTCATCTCTGTACCTTGTGTTTTCAGTAACCCATTGTTTCATAGCATTTTCCATTGTCAGTTTTAACAATCTATTACCCCAACTATTGTCTTCACCACTACATTCATAGTTTTCCCACTTCACTTTAAGGAAATAATTATATTCTGCTGGCCCTGAACTGAATTGTTTATGAGAGAGAGAGAGAGAGAGAGAGAGAGAGAGAGAGAGAGAGAGAGAGAGAGAGAGAGAGAGAGAGAGAGAGAGAGAGAGAGAGAGAGAGAGAGAGAGAGAGAGAGACAGAGAGACAGAGAGAGCTTAATATAAATTCCTCGTGCCTCCACTTGAATGAACTTCTTGTGCCTCTCAAAGAATGAATCTCTTGTGTAACCTTGAGCTTCAAGTGTTGGCAAAACCCACCAGATCTACTATAAAACACCGTCTTCCACCTAAATCCAACACACTCGGCACAGCGGGCTCTCCTGGCAAAGTTGTCATAGGAGATAGTCAAAGATATTGAGCAGAAATCACAAAATATCAGAAATTATATTTCTGCTTAGTGCCATCGGCTTAGCCATGGCAGCAGAGATCACCACCCCTGCCCCTGGCTCTGTCCCTGGCTCTGCTCCTGGCTCTCCTCTAGCCACGAGTGACCCAACACTATTCGAGCCCCAATCTCAACTCTCTAACATACTCCAAACCTTAGGCTTCAGTAAAACGTGTGTGGCTGCCACCCTAGTAACTTGCTCACTAGAAACCGAGCAGGACCAGCCCCCATCTCTCATCAAGGTAAGAGTCAGCACCAACTCCCTTTCCCTGTCAGTAGAGGGCTAATCAGCACTGGGTTTTAAGGGATGAGATCTTGCTTATTTTTTCATTCTGAATCAGATTCATAAAGCACAAGTAATTGAAATAAATCTCTCTCTCTCTCTCTCCCAAATAAATATTTTGCTCAAGAAACATCATCAATATTATTATTATTATCATAATAATTTTCATTACTGTTACTATTGTCATTATCACGATTATCATTATCATTATAGTAATTATTATCGTTATTATTAATTATCCCCTCCTGCTTTGCAAGAGGGGATCAGGTGCCTGAAGCAAGTAAAATTACTCTAAAGTATAAGAAAAACTTGTGCAAAGATTCATAATAACACTGAAAATAAATTAGAATATAGTTTCAAAACTCTTGTAAGGTTTACTGACATCACACAATGTTCAAGCAAAAAAAAATCTTTATCGCTCGTTTCTGAGAAACGTAAGTTATTCTATCTCCTCCCTCAGTTTTTAATGAATTTTGATGTATGAGATGTCTATAGATAGCTGGATAAAAAACAAAGAAACTAGCGCTCCAACTTTTGCTCTAAATTAATTAGGAACGTGTCAGTTATTTAAAAATTTTAAAATTAGGGAATTTTTTTTTTCTCGGTGATGAATAAAGATTGGCCAAAGACTTGAGCGCTGAAACTTGCATTATGATGAATAGAATATAAGGTTAAAAAATACTAAACATTGCACTATAATCCTGGGATCAGATACAAAACTACCCAACCTCATTTTCCGGTTTTTATTTTTTTTCTCAGATATTCCTGGCCTGATCCTAATGAAAATTACACTGTGATGTTATTATTTAACCCAAAATACCACTTAATATTTGCAGTAAAATCCATCAGTAATTTGTATTTTGGGTGGGCGATCCCCTTAAACTCTTTACCGTTATCAGTAATTATTGTGTTTGGTGTAGTGAAGGTAGTAATGACTTCCTTAAACATTACTGAGGCAATGGTTTCAGCCTTTTTGTTTATCATGGGTTGAATAATACAATCTAATCTAGAAAAGTAGTCAATTGCAACGAATAGATACTTGAATCCATTCTCTGACCTTGGCAGCTCAAGAGTGTGTATGTGAACTCTTTCCCAAGACTCCTGTGGAATTGAGTGTGATAACATTGGTGCTGGTAACTGTGTGTGTTACCCTTAATTAATGACAACATTGGTGCTGGTAACTGTGTGTGTTACCCTTAATTAATGATAACATTGGTGCTGGTAACTGTGTGTGTTACCCTTAATTAATTATAACATTGGTGCTGGTGACTGTGTGTGTTACCTTTAATTAATGATAACATTGGTGCTGGTGACTGTGTGTGTTACCTTTAATTAATGATAACATTGGTGCTGGTGACTGTGTGTGTTACCTTTAATTAATGATAACATTGGTGCTGGTGACTGTGTTACCTTTAATTAATGATAACATTGGTGCTGGTGACTGTGTGTTACCCTTAATTAATGATAACATTGGTGCTGGTGACTGTGTGTTACCCTTAATTAATGATAACATTGGTGCTGGTGACTGTGTGTGTTACCTTTAATTAATGATAACATTGGTGCTGGTGACTGTGTGTTACCTTTAATTAATGATAACATTGGTGCTGGTGACTGTGTGTTACCCTTAATTAATGATAACATTGGTGCTGGTGACTGTGTGTGTTACCCTTAATTAATGATAACATTGGTGCTGGTGACTGTGTGTTACCCTTAATTAATGATAACATTGGTGTTGGTGACTGTTACCCTTAATTAATGATAACATTGGTGCTGGTGACTGTTACCCTTAATTAATGATAACATTGGTGCTGGTGACTGTGTGTTACCCTTAATTAATGATAAAATTGGTGCTGGTGACTGTGTTACCCTTAATTAATGATAACATTGGTGCTGGTGACTGTGTGTTACCCTTAATTAATGATAACATTGGTGCTGGTGACTGTGTGTGTTACCTTTAATTAATGATAACATTGGTGCTGGTGACTGTGTGTTACCTTTAATTAATGATAACATTGGTGCTGGTAATTGTGTGTGTTACCCTTAATTAATGATAACATTGGTGCTGGTGACTGTGTGTGTTACACTTAATTAATGATAACATTGGTGCTGGTAACTGTGTTACCCTAAATTAATGATAACATTGGTGCTGGTGACTGTGTGTTACCCTTAATTAATGATAACATTGGTGCTGGTGACTGTGTGTGTTACCTTTAATTAATGATAACATTGGTGCTGGTGACTGTGTGTGTTACCTTTAATTAATGATAACATTGGTGCTGGTGACTGTGTGTTACCTTTAATTAATGATAACATTGGTGCTGGTGACTGTGTTACCCTTAATTAATGATAACATTGGTGCTGGTGACTGTGTTACCCTTAATTAATGATAACATTGGTGCTGGTAATTGTGTTACCCTTAATTAATGATAACATTGGTGCTGGTAATTGTGTGTTACCCTTATTTTCAACATATTTTTGCTAATTGTCTACATGTGTATAGTAAATGTTTTTCCGCATATAAGGCCTGAAGTACTTTAAGTTGTGCTTGTTTATAGGACTTTTCCTTGCCTGGATGAGAACTTAACGTGCTAACATGGATCAACTTTAATTCATCAGAGACTAAAGTTTTGGGGATTAATAGTTGTTTAACTTCCTTTCTACTTATGTTTATACTCTTTAATTCAGTGACTTTGTATAGAAGATTGTTGGTGATTTCAAACTCTTCCATTTTATATTTTGCTGCCAACTGTGGTTTCTTGTGCTTCAATGGGTTTTCCAAATATTCTATTACATTTTTCTATACTTTCTTTTTTTCTGTTCAGTACTGACGAGTTTCATCTAAGGTTGTTAATTAACTCACACAGAATGGTGTTTATATCTGATTCTGCTTGAATATTTCTGGAGAGCGCATTGGCTGCGGTATTCTTTTTACCTGGTATATATTCAAAGTTTACTTCATAGTTCTGAAGTGTCACAAACCATCTTGCTAATCTACCTCTAAGATTCTTATGCTTATCTGTCTTATCTGTCCAAACTCTTATTTTGTATCCAAGAATCCAAGAATCATGTCTCTAAAATGTTCTAGAATCTAGACAATAGATTACTGCGAGTGTTTCTCTTTCAGTGATACTGTAATTTCTTTCCGCTGCTGTACAAAGTGTAGAGGCATAAGCTATTGGTTGTGGTTTGCCATTACTTTCCTGCATCAAAATTCCACCTAGACCAATATCTGAGGCATCTGTGCATAATATAAATTCTTTTGAATAGTCTGGAAAAATTAATGATGATGTAGATGTAGATGCGGTGTTTTCCCCTTTGAAACGGCAGCTTCTTAAGTGTCTCTTAGCGTAAGGTTCTTTTTTTCTCTCTTGTCGTCCACATTTTGTATAATATTTGTTTGTAGTTCAATAATGTGTGACGGCAGGTTTGGGTGTGGTTGAAGAGGAAGAGTTTTGGTGTTGATGGTAAGGGTGGTGCAGGCTGGGTGTTGTGTTACGTAGGTGTTGGTAGGTGGGACACTAGAGTAAGAAGTGGTGCAGGTTTTCTACTTCAGCATCACACATGATTTATTTATTTATTTATTTTTTTTATTATATCATTAACCGTTGGCGCCAGTAGGCTTATTGAGGCACAGATGGACTTGCCTTGCCTGTTATTTGGCGTAGGTTTTCAGATTTTTTTTATAGTGACGCCTCAAATGTTTAGGTTCTCTCGTGAATATATTGAGAACGTGCGAGGCTAATCACTGCTACAGCCTCAGACGCATATAAACGTTGTTAGTCCCGTCTGAAGACAGTATGGCAGCAATTTGGGTAGTCTTTGGCCACTCGGTGGTGATATCAAAGAATGAAAAGTGGTCAGCGTATAACGGGGATTTGAACCACTGTACCACCGCCTCATTATTAAACCTTTTCCTGTCATTAAGGTCAAGGTTGTTTGTTCTTGCCCTGTAGAGGGTGACAGATGCTGGTGTGTCATTGTAAAGTTGTTCTTCAGACATGATGTTGGGTTTGAATTTCTTGTATATTGTCAGACTTATTTTATTTTGTACTTCTTTCTTCCATTCTATCGTGTCCCATCACGTATTCTTTCCTTTATTTTCTTACTATTTAGGTTTTCTATATCCGTAAATGTCCTATTTGTACATTCCAGGTATTTAATAGTACTCTTAACCCAGTTGTAGCGATTCATTTTTACTCTTCGGAGAACTTCTTTTAGCCGGGCATTTCTGGAGTTTTTTTGCCTGTTATTACTTTCTAGGGTCTTCGTATTGTATGCGTCTAGGATTGATTTTAAATATAACAATTTACCACCCATTATTCTTGCCTTCATGCGAGAGGCTCCAACTTCTCTTAGTGTGCATATTTGTGCATATTTTTGAGCTCCAAGTATCTGCCTATAAACACTGTTTCCTATTGCTTGTAGCTTCTCTATTTCCTTTTCAGTTATATTCAGGATGTTGGTTCTGTACAGTACAGATGGTAGACAGACATTCTTCCAAAAAGATTTTCCTATTATTATTTTGTGGCAGCTTCTTGCTATGATGGAGTAGGTGAGGTTAGCCAGTCTCTGTGCTTGGTTTATCATGCTGTGTTTTTGTTTTGTAAAGATGTTTCTATCATTTGGGGAGGCGGTGGTGCAGTGGTCAGCATTCGGGCATGGGAGCCAAGGGTCCCGGGTTCGAATCCCCGATATCCGCTGACCACTTTTCAATATTTGATATCACCGCCGAGTGGCCAAAGACTACCCAAATTGCTGCCATACTGTCCTCAGACAGGATTTACAACGTTAATATACATCTGAGTCTGTAGCAGTAATAAGCCTCACACGTTCTCAACATATTCAACAGAGAACTTAATCATTTGAGGCGTCACTATAAAAATTCTAAAACCTACACCAAATAACAGGCGAGGCAAGTCCATCTGTGCCTCTATATGCCTACTGTTGCCAACGGTTAATGATGAAAAAAAAAAAATGTTAATACCAGTCCCAAGTATTTGATTTCATTTGTTACATTAATCCCTTCTATATGTTCTGGTTGGTGTTCCAAGTTGTAGATAACAATACTGCTCTTGCTCTTATTTATTTCTAACACCCATTGTCTGCTGGTGTCTAGGAGTGTTCTTATGTTTGTTTTGGCTTCGTCAATATTATGGGAGAGTTGCAAGCCATCATCAATATAAAACATCTCCTGAAGTATGAAGTATGTTATGAGTTTGAAGAGTGTGGTGGAGCCAGTACATCCTTGTCTTATTCCACTTGTCACTTTAATATCTGCCTTCATATCCTCTGCTATATCCATCTGGGTTTTGTTGTCCTTGTTTATTTGAACTGTGGCATTGATCAGAATGGGATGTATTTCGTGTTTCATCAGGGCTTCTATAATTTTTTCTCTTTTTATTGTGTCAAATGCCTTGCTAAAGTCAATTGATGTTACAACAAGTGTCTTCTTAAGTATGTAGCTGTCTTCTATGCAGTATTGGAGTATGAACAAGTTATCTTCAATTCTTGCCCCTTTTGTGAATCCAGCCTGTGTTTCATGTTTTTTCACCATTTCTTCTAAGATGTTCTTCTATTCAATTTTTTATAATTGCCATAAATATCTTGCAGAAATAGTTTGTCAGCGCTATAGGTCGTGGGTCTTACATATTTTGGTATCATTTTGGTGTGTGATATTCTCCATTCCTCTGGTATGTTTCCTGTTATCAGGACTTTGTTTAAACATCTTACAAGTGTTGTTATACATCCAGGTTGGGGTGTAAATGTTTTGTAAAATTCAGGTTTACAGTTGTCTGGTTCAGCAGATTGTTTAGCACTGTGATTAGTTCTTGTTTTGTTATTACTTGTTTCTGGTAAACGATTTCACAGAAAACTTCTATTTCTTTTATTGCGTCTACCTTTGGTAATTTCTGTCCGTTTTCATCATATATTACTAACTCATCTTTCTTCTTGATATCTTATCCTTGTAGTTTTCTAATGTAATACCACATTTTTGTCCTGTCAGCATTGTCCTTTATTTCAACAGTCAGTTTCTTATCATGTGTGTAGATTTCTGATTTTATTAGCTGTTGAACTTTCCTTTTTTTGTGTTAGGTATATGTGTGTTTTCCAGCCTTTTTCTGTCTTCTTGTGTTGTTGCATTTCTTTTCTTTATTATGCTGCTTTTTTATTTGTATTTCATGTATAATCTCCTCAGTTATCCATGGTGCCTCTCTCTCTTTAAACTTACCTGTTCTCCTCCTGTATGTTCTTCACAATACATCTCTTGCTTCTTTCATTATCATATTATCAAGTGTGCTTACATGGTCAATAGAGATGCCATGCAGTTTAATTTCCAATTGTTAAGCATATATCTCTAAGTTTTCCTTTTCTGTACTATAGTATTGTCTTATTTCCCAGGTTTTCTTGTATGATTTTTAACTTTACTTCTACATAGTTGTAATCTGAGATGTCAATTACTTCTTGGTTGTCATTTATTTTCATATTTGTAAATATATCATAAAATTTGTAGTTGCAGATGGTATAGTATAGCACTTTTTTAGTTGTTCCGGTTCCATGTGTACAATCCTTCATAGTTCATGTCATCATTCAGTAATATATATTTTTTCATTTTGTATCCAGACAATAACCATCTTCACACTTTCATTGATTGCTTGTGTTCCCAAGAACCCGACGTGACCATTAAAATATACAATTATTAACATCAGAGATTCTTTAGATGTGTCTCAATGATTTGATCTAACTCACCTTTTACTGACCTTTCTTTTCCCTTGTCAGATAATGAAAACTACACTACTACAACTATTAGTTTCAAGTTCATTATGCTGGTTTCCAATAGCATGATGTCTCTGTTTATGTTTTGTTTGTGCACTATTTCACTATCTTTTGTGTCTCTATGTTATGTATCACAAATAGTCCAACTCCTTTTTGATCTTTCCTTTCTCGCATGTTATCATATTTCTTTATAGGATCACTCACTCACACTTTGTCTATGATCAGCAGAGTTGTTAAGAAAACTATGTCTAACTTTTTCAGTAATATTTTTTTCTATTTCATACATCTTTGGTGTGGTAAGTCCCTGAACATTTATTAACATTATATTTGCTTCTGAATTTTTCTTTTTCAGATGTTGTTCGTTTGGTTATGACCGTTACCTTCCCCATGGGGGACTCTAATCAATTTATATTCCTTTATCATCTATCCTCTTTCTGCAGCACATCTCTCAAGTTTCAGCTCTTCTCTCAATTTCTGTTTTTCTTCCCTTTCCTTCCTGGTCATGTCTGGTGGTATTCCTAGTCTTTTGTACCTGATGCTAGTTTCTTCTTAAAGCTTTTTTGCACTTCCTATCACAGTCCACTTTAGTCTTTCATCACCTAGTTAGTTAATACTGGTGAACTGGTAAGCTTAATCTTGAGGGTATCAAATGCATGTGAATGTGGCATTTTTCTTAAGAAATGAACTTAATGGGTGTGCTATATAGGCATAACTTCTTATATATTGTCTATAGAATCATGTCAAACCCAAGTAAGATCTAACTTTCTCTACAGTAGTAGATTCAGGAAAATTATGTACTGCATCTTCTTTGGACTTCACTGTTCTAAGACCTTGGCAATCAATTTGGTGTCCTAAATACAACATCTTATCTTGTAAGAATTGCCATTTTTCTAATTTAACTTTTAATCTTGCTGATTTTAATCTGGAGAACACTAGGTTAAGCTTTCTTAAGTGTTCCTCTGTGGTCTCTGATACAACTAGAATATCATCCAAAAAGACACTTGCTGTTTTGCCTATCAACCCATGTAGGATGGTGTTCATAAGTTTCATGTAAGTTAGAGTGTTGTTGCTCAAACCAAATGGCATCCTGTTCAACCTATAATGAATGAACTGTCGGTGTGGAAAATAGTGTCGAGTCTTTTGAATCTTTGTGTACTTCTATTTGTCAGAATGCAGATTTTATATCAATGGTGGAAAAACAATTTATTCTATGTTCCTAAACGTGTTGATATGTCTGAGATGACCGGCAAAGGCAATCTGTCTGGGATGGTATGTTTGTTAAGTTGTCTATAATCAATCACTGGATGCATGGTTCCATCTGCCTTTGGAACCAGTATTAGTGGAAAATTCCATTCACTATCACTGGGTTCTATCACATCTTGTGAAAGCATTTCATCAACAAGTGTGTGTACTGTTTTGAGTTTTATTGTGGGAGTCTGTAAGCTGGTATGTCAATGTGTTGTGTACTTGGCTTTAATCTGATCTGATGTTTCAACATGCTTGGTTTGCCTAAGGCGTCCCCCGGCAAAGCCAGCGCTTCTTTATGTTTCAGCAACAGAGATATCAGGTCCTGCTCTAAGTCTGTTCCACTGATTGCCTTGAGGTGACTCTGAAATTTGTGTCTCAAGTCTAAGTTTTCCTGAACTGAACAGATTGAAATAAATTCCTTATTCTCAGATAGTTGTTGCTCGTTTACTATTTTGATTGGATGTTTGTAAACTTGGAATAAGACTACTTAAGTGCCTTGCTTCATGGTTATATTCTTATTCATAGTGCTTGTGTGTAATATTTCTACCTTGTCTTTGTCTGATTTATAAACTGCACAATCCATCTGTACATCTTTTACTCTAGTTGTATATAGAATGTATTAATAATCATTGTTAAGGATGCAAATTTTCATCATATTTGTTTTGGTATACAGCCACGGTGGGCCTACAGAACGGGTATGCTCGTAACATTATTGTATCTAAGCATTAGGTTCACAGGAGAACGTTTGCTCAAGGGACCTGTGGCTTCATTTTATTATTATTATAAAAAATTGATCTAATGTATATTAATGGGCCATCAAATGACTAATCAATCAATCTTAACAAACTCAATCTCATTCCTTCTCACCACGTATCCAAACCACTTCAATGTACATACCATTCTTCATCCCAAAGTTCTCATCTTATTCATTGCAAAGTTAATTATTCCTTAATGTGAAGTAAGGCATTCAATACAGATAATTTTCTTTATATAAACAAAATATGAAGGTAACATCTTGACAACTGTAAAAACTAGTAAGGCAGGTGTTTTTATAACAATACCTCAATACCCCCAAAGGTGCAGCAAAACATTGTGGGGCTATCCACAAAGTCATGACAATAAAAAATGTATTTGTATATCTATCAATTTACTTATTAAATAAATAAAATAAATAAATAAGAGTCCATAAGTTTAAGGTGTTAGTTCAAAACAATCTTACATAGGAAGTAAGTGAGTAGGCTTGAGTTAGTGAGGGGGAATTTGACTTAAATTGAACTTTGATGAATCAAGTGTCATGCAACAACCACACACACTGTACAAACCAAAACCAGTGTACAAACAAGCCACACACACTGTACAAACCAAAACCAGTGTACAAACAAACCACACACACTGTACAAACCAAAACCAGTGTACAAACAAGCCACACACACTGTACAAACCAAAACCAGTGTACAAACAAACCACACACACTGTACAAACCAAAACCAGTGTACAAACAAACCACACACACTGTACAAACCAAAACCAGTGTACAAACAAACCACACACACTGTACAAACCAAAACAAGTGTACAAACAAACCACACACACTGTACAAACCAAAACCAGTGTACAAACAAACCACACACACTGGAAGAAGCCATGGCGGGGTGGTGATGTATGGTAGAAAGGACTTGGCCTCCACTACACAAGTACTACTACACTCACACTCTGATGGGAAGAACCAGATCTTATTTATTACACTCAAATTAATTGATAGCATAATTGCAGTCCTATACCGCCCTCCAAACTCCAGTAAGGAAACCTTTTCTGCAACCTTTCACGCTCTATTAAACCAGCTTGAACAACTTGGCCTCTGTACAAACCATGAAGTTATTATAAATGGAGGACTTCAATTTCCCATCAATGAATTGGAACTCAAAAACAGATACTGGTACCACAGGACTACAACAAAATAAAGCAAGTGATCTCCTCAACATAGCAGATAGCCTCTTTATGGAACAAATTATAAATAAACCTACAACACTACACAATATATTGGATCTTATTTTTACAAATAACCCATCAATGATATACGATATCGGAGTCACCAAAACTATAATGTCAGACCATAATGTAATTGAGATCATAACAAATCTTTAAAAGAGAAATTAACATACAAGAAATGGCTGAACAAATTCATGATATAATTGAGTGTTCTATTCAAACAGGAAAAGTCCCTAAAGAATGGAAAAGAGCTGATATAATGCCTATTTACAAGAATAGAAACAAAGAAGAACCACTTCATTATAGACCAGTGTCATTGAGCAGCATAGTGTGCAAGATATGTGAGAAGGTCATCAAGAATGAGAAGGAATAATATCAGATAGACAATTTGGATTCAGAACAGGAAGATCGTGTGTCACCAACTTATTAAGTTTTTATATAACACAAGTAAGAGATAGATGGGCGGATTGCATATATTTAGACTTAAAACAGGCATTTGATAAGGTTCCGCACAGGAGATTACTATGGAAGTTGGAACACATTGGAGGATTGAAAGGAACATTAAAGAACTGGATGGAAGACTACCTCAAAGGAAGGGAAATGAGAACAGTAGTAAAGGATGAAAAATCAGAATGGAGAGAAGTGAAAAGTGGAGTACCACAGGGATCAGTTTTGGCACCAATAATGTTTTTAATATATGTAAATGACATGACAGAAGGAGTAAGCAGTTACATAAGCCTGTTTGCAGATGATGCAAAATTACTAAGAAAGATAGGAAACCACAAGGATTGTGAGGAGCTACAGAATGATATAAACAAGATATATGAATGGAGCAAGACATGGGAAATGGAATTTAATGCAAAAAAATGCCATGTATTGGAAATTGGAAAAAGTGCAATGAGACCCTCATGGACGCATAAGTTAGGGGAAAATATTATATCAATAGTAAAAGAAGAGAAAGAGTAGGCTACCATCCATCAAGCCAAACATATTTTTTCAATAAACATCTCAATGAAACATTGAAATGTGAGTTTCTGTATCTGGATTATATGTTTAATATATGGTAGTAGTAAGGAGAAAGAAAAAATTAAAGTGGCGCCGCCGTGATGCAATCACATCGGCGCCATACTATCATGCTTTAAGACAACATTATTATTTAGTAGACATTTAAAATCAAATCTTTTCTATCAATTCAAAAGTGAAAACAGGACTAGTTGCAAGGCAGTATGTGACAGTACAGACTAGAGAAGGAACTTTATTTCACTCTGAGGTTGAAGGAGACAATGGACTTACATGCTTGGTGGGTGTATTGTATGTACACACACACACACACACACACACACACACACACACACACACACACACACACACACACACATGCCACTAAACTCAATAATAACAAAGCCATCATATCTTGGAAGAGCCTCAAAAATCTCCTCATGACATATGTAGTAAAGGAAATAAATCATGCAAATCCATCAAAATCTAAATAGAGATAATTCCTCACAACATATTATTGGCAGCAATATTTGATAGGTTGCTTTAAAATCCTTCATATTCATCAATATTATAATGTTGTGTGCAGCACCAAGTATGTTAAAATTGACAACAAGAGAACAAAAAGTAAGACAACCCTCCCTGATGCAGCATTCAATAAGATCACTTTGTTATGGTGCTTCAATCCTTCCCTTGTTTGCCTTCCCCCAACCTGCCAAGTTAAGCTACGGTTACACTAGTCAACGGGTTACACAGACTGCTATTGGCTCCATCCTCTACAAAAAGAAAACGGAGCCAATAGCAGCCCGTCTAAGTCCCAAGTCACCCATTGACTAGTGTAACCCTAGCTTTACACATCTGCTGCTGCCATCACAGGGAGCAGCATGCAGTTTGGTCTTTTACAAGGATGTGCTGTATTCTTAGAGTGCATCATGCTAGCCAGGTGGTGCTAATCAAATGGAGGAGGAGGAGGACCAAAAAGTAGTGGTTAAGAACTGTGAAAGTTGATGGGAATGAAGAAAGAAGCCTAAGGTAGAGTGAAGAGGAGTGAAGGGAGATACAAGTATGGAAAAACAATACAACAAAGAAGGAGGGAGGGAAGATGGGAGAGAATGGAAGAGGACTGGAGGATTCACTCACCCATCAAGTCCTGCACTTCATCACCTTCGGTTATCTCCCGTGACAGACCAAAATCAATCAACTTGATGTGTTGCCGATTCTTGCTCAGCAATAGAACATTTTCTGTCTGCAATACAAAACTTACTTACTACACTATCATCTCCCGTGATCTTTTCCTATATAGCATGTAGTACAGTCGGCCCCCCAAGGGTGCGCTTAATATAGTCCGAACCCTTGCGCACCCTTGAAAAAACGCACCCTTGGAAGTTAATAACCTATGGGTAATTCACTAATGTAGTCCGGGACTCTTAAGACTTACCCTTTTTTCGCCCAATAACCCCCGAAATACATGATATAATGGAAGAATATACAGTACATATACACATGTGATTAAATATGATAGATAATAGATAGATACTGTACTGGCGGAAGCCATTACAGTATCTAAGATGGAGGAGGAGGAATCCCACATCTGAGAGAGAGAGAGAGAGAGAGAGAGAGAGAGAGAGAGAGAGAGAGAGAGAGAGAGAGAGAGAGAGAGAGAGAGAGAGAGAGAGAGATGACGTCATCACAACATGGCCGCCCGACAAAAGCTGAATTTCTTTGCGTATTTCCCGTCTTATACAGACGTGAGAAGAATGTAAAGAAAATTAGCGTAATTGAAAAGAAAGGACTAGTAAAATCAGTAAAAATCTATCTTTGTGTTGCACTTTCTTCCTATTCACGTCTATGGAAGGATAGAGGAACCGTAACACCAAGAAAGATGGGACCTA